>CAJPEX010000486.1:0-99940 GCA_905338405.1 Notodromas monacha
TGCAAATGAGGTTTCACGGGTGCGCATTACGATTAACAGGGTCGGGTTTGAACAAATTATTTTTCTGTGGTCGTTCGTTCTCCCGCGGAGATGACACCCCAGATTCAACAAGTGCTGGAACTCGAGAGGGACTGTCTGTTTTTCGAAAAAGTTTCTACTTTTTTACCTTCAACAATTGAGTGAATTCAATTGTGAAAGAGTTGATATTCTAGTTTTCTGGGGTGTCGCTTTTTTTTCGAATCACTCAAAGAGAACCTGGGCTTGAAATGATCCCTGATTTTCTTCGGATATATGCTTTATGACTTTAACGCATTAACGTTAGAGTTACGACTTTCTCAGTCATCGCACCTGCTTCCAGCGGCTGGATTTGCAATCCAGTGGGTGTCAGAAACTCATCATTTATGAAAGCTTTCGTAGGTCGAAGCCGAAAAATTTTCTTTCGTGCACAATTTATTTCAAGAGATGAACACTTCTCATCTCAGCTTCTTCGGAATCCCGAGATAATTGCCTACGCAGAAACCTTTGAAATGAGTGAAGAATTATTAGTCAATTCCTAGAGGTTTTTCAAAGAGAACATTTTAGAAAGCAATATACAAGAATTTGGCTGCACTTGGCAGTAATTTATTGACGATCACATTTACATTTTTGGGCGCCTCGGAATTTTATGCAGCGGAGGGTGTAGATTTGATTTTTTATTTTATTATACAAAAGCGTATACAGTATTTTTTAGTGGCTTATTGTTCAATTATCCAAGGCAGGGTAATTTACTTTCAATAATCAGGATCGAAACTCGTTGAAACCTCTCCTAAGCATTGGATTTCGACCTCGTATTTTTTTCCCACAGCAGAGACTGGTTTGGAAGAAAGAAACGTTTGACGAACTTTCAAATGAAAAACGGGGCTCGTAAAAATTTGGCAAGGACGACAACGTCCAAGTGTATTGTTCCAGAATATGATATTGTACATCAAATGTGTAAATATTTGAATGAAGATCGAAATATATGATCATCTACCAGATGGCACATCGCGAAAAAGTCTTAAAACCCGTGTTCTCTCCATTCCATTTTCTGTCGCGTGCTTAAGGAATGTTTTTTATTTATTTCGGCCCCATGAACTTTTTTTTATCTTTCTACAGCAAAACTTTATAGGCATTGACCATGAAAAATGATGACAATTTTATTTCATTCGTTAAAGATATGGAATTTCTTCGCGGTAACAGAAAAAGAAAGAACATGTGACTCCAAACGGCAAGTACGCTTCGAACGGACGAAAATGTAAGATTCCACGAAAAAAGAATGAAATCTCCGTTTTTATATTCTTGCATTTATTTTTATAGGCAACACCTGCAAAAAATTTCTCTCAGAAAAACTGGATGGTCTAAATCTTTTTTAGTCGAAGGCGCAGTAGTCACGATAAGGGGAGGGGTTATGTTGAAATTATGACTCTCCGCCCGTTCTTTCAATTTATTTTATTGAATTTTTCAATTCTAGGGATAAAACGAAATAAACCCGTTTTGGTTGCATTTCAGAACACCAGAAGTTCAATTGTTCATTCACCATATCCTCCATATTATTATTCAAATGTAAGAAGGATTCTGCGAGTCAAAATGCTGGGAACATCTATTTTTTCAAAGAAACTTTAATGCAAATTAAGTAAATTGGAATCTTGATCACAGGAATCTCCCTAAGTTAAATGCCTCTGCAAGTCAAATTTTTCCAAGTTCCCGCCAGAATTCCCATGGAAACAATGCATTAAAAACCTCTCAAACTCAAAGGGTTTTCCTGTCAAATCTCTGAAGCTCAAATTTTCTTCTACCTTTCACCTACTAGTATTGATGTTGGCACAGGAAAGAGAAAAGCAATACGAAATTTAATAAGTAATGTGTTTTAAAACAGAGTGAAATGCCGATTGGGCAAATAGACCATTGCCTCCAAGTTCAGCATCCTGTCAACTCATTTAAGAAGAAATTTAAGACCCAGAATATCACAATTTCCTATAATTCTTCTAAATTTCCCTCAGCAAAAGTACTGGTTTCCCTAATTCGAATTGTTTTTTTTTCTCGTCCCTTGAAATTTGACTTGCAGATGTTATTCTACTATGCACAGCCTAATTATCCCGCTAAATAACACAAAGATTTCAACTTCAGACACTGACCTGGAACTAGGAGTATACAGCACTTTTTGATTGCCCCCGGGTAATTCAAGAACATTCTAAAAAAAATAAAAAATAAACCTCGGGACCTAATCAATCACCGGACTGCCTGGGCTAATAACGCCAGATCGAAGAATCATGATTCGCCCAAGGCGTCTTTTGTCACGTCGACGGGGGAAAAAATTCCGAGTGACAGTCGCAAATTGATGCCTGTAGCGTCCTTAATTGCATCGCAAGGAGCTCGGGTCCACTGTGGCGTGGATCGACGTTGTCCCATTACTCACGAATACATTATCCGCGCATTTTGTACTCGAAATCGCATTCGAGCCGGCCTCGTTATTGCGTCTGGAGTGGGCGTTGCCCCGGCTTTTATTTTTTCGGCGTGTATAGCCTCACTCCGCGGCTCGAGTGTGCAATTAGTCGGAGCAACCTGTGCTAGTGGTATTATTTTGTTTCCTATATCCCTCCAGTGTGTTTTGTTTTCTTCGTCTTCTTGTTTTCCTCGTATAACCCAGTGTTCAAACCATCAGCTACTGGAAACGAACTCTTTCTTGATGTCCTGAACTATCCAAGCGTTTCATCGCACTGTCCTTTACTCAGCTGCTACCGAATATTAAATCCTTTATAATGGCGTATCCCATCATCATCGAAGAAGCGATGCCAGTACCTTTCTGTTAGTAATTGTAGCATTTTTAATGTCCGGAATGATGTTTTTTTTAATACGCATGCATGGGAATTGATTCGAATTTCTGAAGCGGAGTTTTTTCTGCATACTTCTGAAAAATTTAAAGCAAAAGCATCCTTGCTTGTCATTGACTTTAATTTCTTTCAAAGTTATGAATGAAAAGTGGACTGCCGACTTGTGTAAAAAAATTGAAGAAATTCCTCTTATACAGTACTTCGCTAAATTTCCATCTCAGAGATATAAACTCAGGAAATCAAAATAAATGGATTTATAACCAAGGTACACAATCATTCGGATTTGTCACCTTATACTCAGGAAATCTTCGCGAGAGGAAAATGGATTTTCAAAGTTGTTTTCTTCTTCTTAAACTTTTACTTGTATGTGGGATGAAACTGAGAATGTCCTAGAAATCAACTGAAACATGTATTTTTTCAGTTTTTGAGACAAAAGAAAGAGTGGTACGTTGCAAAAACAGTAGAAGTAAAAGAAGTGGGAAATGAAGGTAATTGATGGATGTTGTCGAAGTTGTCAATGAGCTCCTCATGCTGTGGGTTCTAAATACTGTATTCCTAATAATTATTTTTACCACAACTTAAGGTTTCTCTATCTGACGAAGTGAAATTTCTTGCTTCCTCGAACTAGATTTTGTTTTGCCTTCTGGGAGCTGTCGTTATTGGAGCATTGAGAACATTCCTTCACCTCCTGACGTCACCCAAAATGCATGTGAGAACATTACTTCAAAATGATTATAATCCAAAGAGTCCTTCGTGAAAAAGTCAATATAGCATTCAGTCTCCGTCTAGAAGATGCAGTCGGTTCCTTATGCGTAAGATTAGTTTTAAAACAAATCCTGACGAATTCCGTGGAGAATAGAAAATTTTAGACAAGGTCGAAAGGATGTCTAGTGTCTCATGAGAATTCTACATTTAAAAGAAGCTTTTCGTGAGTTCACTACTTTCAATTTCCAGAAATCTTCGAGTTTCACGGCGTGTCGGACGGAAAAAAAATCGGTGTGAATAGAGCATGAGTGTTTGTTGCGAAGGTTGTCTGAGACCAATGGTTGTTCCCCACGTAGAGAAGCTGGTGTTAATTGCTTGCCCTCTGGGCTTCAGATGTTTCGCCCTAAGACTACGGAAAGAGTAAAAATAAATAAATAAATGAAAACCAAATACAGTCAACCCCCGGTTAACGTCCCGTCCGGTTAACGTTTTTTCAGTTAACGTTCCGGATCTCAAAAGGAAAATCCCCCCTGTTAACGTTCCTGAATTCGGTTAACGTTTTTAGTTGGTGCAGGGGAAAGAAACGTTAACTGAAAAAAAAACGTTAACTGAGGGAGTCTTTCCCTTAAGAAATAAGGGGAAAACGCTTATTTGGTTCCACAAAAAATTTTCTTAAGGTAAAATTCAGAAAAAAATTGATCAAAGAGTGTATTCCAACAACTGAGCTTTATGCACTGCCATTACATTCAAAAATTAACCACAGTTCTTCACTCAATTAAAATCAGAGATTCATTTTAATGACACAAAAAGTCACTCATCAGAGTCACTTGAGGCATTTGCCCTCTTGCAGGGCTGAGATTTGTAACCTGATGGCCCAGCTTGGTCCATTGATGGCCCAGCTTGGTCCATTGATGGCCCAGCTTGGTCCATTGATTGCCCAGCTTGGTCCATTGCTGGCTTAGCTTTGTCAGGAGAGAAGAAGCTTTTGATGGATGACTGCTTCTCCCTACTTTTGAGAAGGGCAGTTAAATGCCTTCCACAAACAGAGTCCAGGACATCCAAAGCTTTTTGAACTTGAATGTTGTTGGGATGTTGTTCTTTGAAGATGGTTTGAACTTCATTCCAGCCATCTCTAAAAATAGAACTAAAAAATTCGCGACATCTTGCACGTAATACAGTACACTATAGTGCGCGCGGTTAAACTCACTCGAATCACCATAAAAATCAGGTACTGTATATAAGAGTAAAAAATATACCGGTCGACCAAATCTACCATAGTTTATGCGATGAGACTACATCGCATAAACTATGAAAAGAAGTCCCGTACATTAATCTGCTGATATAAAGTATCTCGATATCATCGCTTCTCAATAATCAGACGTACACGGCGCATTTGTTCACTATACACCAGTATACTATGAGTTAGATTTTGTATACAGTGAAAAAACGCCTATTTCCACAGCAGAGAAATCTCAAACTTGTGAAAAATATGAGTGAAAAATATAAATTCGCGGAGATAATAGGTAGTTAATTGAGGACACAAAAGGCCAGGAGTTCAATTAAAGGTGCCTTTAAAAAAGGCCAACACATGAATTTATAATTTTTTTTTTATAAACACGATGCATTCTATGCATTCGATCTGCACTTGTGTGACCATCGATATTGTAAAATGCTGAGGTTGAGCAATTTTTTAAGCTTTTTCTCTCACATTTTTTAACCCGAGGGTGATGGGGGTATTTTTTTTTCTGCCAAGCCAAGATGGGATTAATTTACAATGAATCACGCAGAAAAACGAACAAAGAACATCGAACTTTCCGGTTTAAAAAATTCGAATGAGTTTCGGAACCTAAAGACCAGCATTTATCTTAAATAAACATCGTCGGAGTTTTCCGCTTCAACGAATCTTAGGCGGGAAAACGGAATGAAACCATCCACAAGTACCTGATGTATATACAGTATACACATTACTGACAAAGAGGGACACTTTTCACGGATCCAGTTTCATCAGTCGGAATTCCGGAATCGTCATTCCACGTCATCAAGTGAACGAAGTGATTCGGTGATGAAACTGCTGTATTCGGCAAACCGGCATAATGCAGTACTGTACAGCAGTCAAACCTGTTTCAGTCGAACTTCGAAGGACCAGCAAAAAAAAATCGAGGGACGAGGTTCCCAGTGAGTTAATCAGCTATTTTTTTGCTGAGAATAAATATTATGAAGAATTATACAGTAAACTGAAATGCCTTATTTTTTGGCCTTGGACTGCAGAATGGATTAGTTGACAGGATGCTGAAATTAGAGGCAAGGGTTAATTTGTCCAAATCAGTCTTTCATTTCCTATCAAAGCACATCAAGTCAAACTTTTTCATCAATTTTCTCTTCCCCGTGCCAATAAAATAGCCCGGAGGCCTCTAGAAAAATTCAAGTTATGGAGGTTTGAAATGGAAAGCTTTGACCTAAAGGGAGGCTTTTAATTCATTTTCTCTAACGGAATTCAGACATGGACTTCTTACACTTTTTATCAAGGTGGTTCGAGTTACCAAGGTGACTGATGCACTATAATCAGGCACGAAAGGAGACAATGGGCACTATATGCCCGTTGATCCTTCACTATAATACGACACAATTATTGCCACTGAAATAAACACTCATATAACATACACGTCGTCAGCGAAAACTATACGGATGCGACCGAATACCAAGAAAAATCACTCCTAACTTCTCCAATAAGTACGCGGTAATGCACCCATCGCATGGCTTTCATGCATGATGCACGTAAATTAATTCACCCGATCCAGAAAAATCAGATTTCAATGGATCCGAGACGTAGGCCGATAACCCGAATAGGAGAGATACATGATCGCCGAACGCGAGGATAAAAAAGAGGTCGAACGAGTCATTTTTCTCCGATGCCCCGGTCGTCGCGGCCGAGGCAAAACTGCAGCCGCTGTATCTTCGAACTTCGCGCGAGTGGCACGCGAGCGCTGATGTGGCATGCATGCCGTTCATGTTATTGCGGGGAACTGCGGAAGTACGTGAGGGGTGCCAATTTCAACGCGGGCAGCACACGTCCACGAAAATGAATCGGGGGCGGAGAATATACAGAATAGGTTGGCGACCTCATTTTGGCGTTGGTTCACATATTCGGTGCTGCAATTATTGCTGTTTGTAGCTGTATAATAACTCGATAGGATGAAAGTTGAGCCACGGAATCATATAATTGTTCCCCAAACTTAGAACGGATTCAATGACGAGATTACATGATTGACTTTGCTTCTCAATAGGCTGCTCATTCATGTCCGTTGGCATATTTGACGCACTTATTGACTCTCGGTCAGTTAAGTTGTAGTGTATTTCACGTATATACATCACGGCATACGAGCCAAATAATGCAGGACAGTATAATAGACTTCACTATAATAAACGGACACCGATATGCGTGTCAATGCATAATATTGTACAGCATGTATACAGAACTTTACAAAATAGTTCATACTTCGTGACACTATATTATAGCTCGCAGCATCAATATTCTAGCTTGGATATATACAGTACTGCTGTAAATGATGTGACAGACATGCATTCAACGCAGAAATTATATACAGCATGATCCAAAAATTTGAATACATTCAGAGTAATAGTACTAATTAATGCACTAATCAGCACTAATTAATGCAATCATCAATCAGTTTGTATACACACCACTATACATAAGCAGCTGTCACATTACAATACACCATTTTTGCTATCAGCGCGCAAATATATAGCATAAGATGAGGTACCGTAAATAATTTTGAACATATACAGTATATTATTCTTAATTGCCATTGCTGATGTTTTTTCGATTATACTAATTTATTATATGTATGTAAAATGCATGATTGATTGCTGTGATGGTCCATCAGAATTTCATATTCATAACTTTTTAAATGTTTGGTTTATCATATATAATTTCATTTCATTCAAGATTTGGGCTGTGTTATACAGTACAGTATTAACATCTTATTCATTGACTACATTTTAAAACATAATTTTATACCTAATGTTTCTGGAAAATACAGTATACAGGCCTTACATTTGTCATTATTCTGGATATCTATAGATTGTGACTGAAATCCTCACTATTACAAATGATGCTGCTCACGCGCGAGCCCGCGCGCTACCAGCAAGAACTTACAGTACTGTACAGTCAACCCCCAGTTAACGTTCCGTTCGGTTAAAGTTTTTTCAGTTAACGTTCCCAATCCTTCCCAAAAAATTCCCTCAGTTAATGTTCCCAAACTCAGTTAATGTTTTTAGTTGGTGCAGGGGGAAAAAACGTTATCTGAAGAAAAAACGTTAACCGGGGTGTATTTCCCTTAAGAAAGAAGGGAAAAACGTTTATTTGGTTCCACAAAAAATTTTCTTAAGGCAAAAATCAGAAAAATATTAATCAAAGAGTGTATTTCAACAACTGAGCTTTATGCACTGCCATTGCATTCAAAAAGTAACCACAGTTCTTCACTCAATTAAAATCAGAGATTCATTTTAATGACACAAAAAGTCACTCATCAGAGTCACTTGAGTCATTTGCCCTCTTGCAGGGCTGAGATTTGTAACCTGATGGCCCAGCTTGGTCCATTGATGGCCCAGCTTTGTCAGGAGAGAAGAAGCTTTTGATGGATGATACGAAGAGGGATGAAAACTCTTCCCGTCAATTTACGGAAGGTGTTTGTCTCAGGTCCTGTAGGTTTCGAAAAACTTGAACTTACAACAACCCTACAACAAGAAACTTCTTGGTTTGAACTTCATTCCACTTGATGAGAGTCTCCTTGATGACAGTTGACTTGAGGGCCAATTTTTCATCATCAGCAGAAGGCAATCTGAAAAATGCAGAAATAATGAAAGAGTGTAAAACAAAAACATCCAAAGCTTGTTGAACTTGAATGTTGTTGGGATGTTGTTCTTTGAAGATGGTTTGGACTTCATTCCACTTGGTGAGAGTCTCCTTGATGACAGTTGACTTGAGGGCCAATTTTTCATCATCAGCAGAAGGCAATCTGAAAAATGCAGAAATAATGAAAGAGTGTAAAACAATGCATTGCATGAAGAACAATTTAAAAACACTGAAAAGGCCTCCTTACTTTTTTGTGGTGCCATCAGATCATTGATATTTCTTTGAACATCATCTTTTTCAGCTGCCATTTCCCTCAGCTCTTCCACTCCCAAGTATTGAGTGAACTTGTCATGGAAGACACTCAAGACTTGGGAGTGGATGAGCTGATTAATATTTTTCTGATTTTTACCTTAAGAAAATTTTTTGTGGAACCAAATGAACGTTTTTCCCTTATTTCCTAAGGGAAATGCACCCCGGTTAAAGTTTTTTCCAGTTAATGTTTTTTTGCTCGGAACCAACTAAAAACATTAACCAGGGGTTGACTGTATATTTTTCTTTGGTTGGGTTGTCATTTTTGTGGCCATTTTAATACCGTTTACAGACCCCATGCCAACCATCATGCACGGGTAACTTGTACATCCAGGTCAGTGATGTTTAAGCACAAAATCCTAATTTTTCCTTTTTGCACTTTTGGCAAACTTTTTGCAACAATTATTCCCCGTAAGACCTTCCTAGTTCTACCTAACTAGGAGATTTCACGCGGCATATAGGAACGATCCAGAATGGGTCACTTGTCTAACTCTCAAAAGGCCATAACATGTACACGACTGACCTATTTAAACCTTTTGTGCCTCTTTTAGTCCTTTGATCTTATGCACTTCCTTTTGGAGGTGAAAACCTTTATCTCTTTCTGCAAAGAAAGGGATACACACTCTGGACATAAATAATAATTTCTTTCTGAAGTTTATTCTGGTATTTTCAGCCTTGAGCACATTGTGTCCTAGAATACTGTCAAAGGCTTGATCTGCAATCTCTGTTATTAGTAAAGTTGCCTGGGCAAGGAGTAAGTCCTTGAACCACAAGATTGCATCTAGGGATCCCCAAATGGGTATTTTTTGATCTTCTATGGCTGGCAATGGTAGACCCAGGAGTGCGCGTGATGGAATCACTAGTTACAAACAAAGGAGAAATTAATGATACCTTGGTTCCCATGTTGATTAGGAACTTGATGGGAACAGCAGTGACAGATGTAGACAGTAGAACAACTGGAAGCTTTGGGGATGTGGAAGGTCCTGTCAACAGTTGTTTCCCAACTTGTTGCCTGGGAACTCCTCAACCCCCTCTACCAGCAGGCTGTCCAATTGTTCCTGGGAGTTGAAATGGACTTGGATGCTCCTGTCCATTCTCACCAAATGACTGCTAGTGGGTGATTTTTGTGCGGAATTTTTCGTTGGAAACAAGAACAACTGAACTGACAAAATACTTTCAAAATTAAGCAATAATTGGCGCGTCTCGGGACGCGCCTGCAGCTGTTTGAAAAAGACCCTTCCACAGGGCTTCAAAGCAAAATTATCGTAAACTATCGAAAGTCGCGAGATACAAGCCCATCTCTGGGCAAACGTTTCCAGTTAATGGTCAAATGACCCCTCACTCCTTGCTGTTTTCAAAAAGATCAAAAGAGTGACTTTTTCTGTCATTAAAATGAATCTCTGATTTTAATTGAGTGAAGAACTGTGGTTACTCTTTGAATGTCATGGCAGTGCATAAAGCTCAGTTGTTGAAATACACTCTTTGATTAATTTTTTTCTGATTTTTGCCTTAAGAAAATCTTTTGTGGAACCAAATAAACGTTTTTCCCTTCTTTCTTAAGGGAAATACACCCCGGTTAACGTTTTTCCCAGTTAACGTTTTTTTTGTTTGGAACCAACTAATAACGTTAACCGGGGGTTGACGAAATCCTGGATCATGCATCAGAATTCAGAAACACATACGCGCGTATATACAGTACTTCAATACAATATATAATGTGATAGGAATCTCGAGATTCCTAAATTGAAACTACCTGCACTGCATCTATGTTATATCTTTAAAACATGAAAAAGCGATTCATAGACACTAGGACAGCCATGATTTATGTATATACCCTCCTATATAGTCCAGATTTTCCTGCCTTCATTCGTTTCACACGCGGAGTTACGACTGATGGACGGTGAAAATTTACAGCGACATCTGCTTTGTGAATGCTAAACATTTCAAGTGGAGTAAAATCACCCATCATGGTAACGCACGTGGATTTGCTTGACATCTTTCCAAAATCTCATCGCTGAAAAACGCCTAGCCTCTGCAGTTCACGATTCCGCGCGACGATGCGAAGATGTGATTCGGAGGATGGAGTATGCTTCCCAAGAAAGCAACCGGAAAAAGTGATGCCGCCGACGTGTCGAAGCCTGTCAATGTATCCGTAGAAAGCTAACTCTAAAAGAGATGGGCATCTGACCGACCAGAAATGGCCAGTAAAAAGCAGAGCGCAACTCCACTTAAATGTAATATCCGCGTGGTGGATCACCTCTCGTGGTCAAGTACCCAATGTTCAAAATCGAAATGCACTCCGTGACGTAAATTTGCGATAACCCTCGTGATACCTGATTCACTGATTCATTGCATGGACCGTACGGCGAGCATTAGTTCTAATGAATTGCATGAATGTTGAATTTTCAGGAAACAAAGGTAGTTGGCATCACTTGCATCAGTCATGATTTCTGCTCGAATGACAAGAATTTTTGATATGAAATTATTGAGACACGGCCAGAGGTTTTCATCCCATGAGAGCGGGAAACCAGTGTTGCCGAAAGTCGCAGTAACTTCCAATTCAAATTCAGGTAAGGTCATTACGTTCTTGCTGATCAATTTTTAAGTGGCATCTTCGTTTTCTGCGAAGGTGGTGTATCTGAGAATGACCAACCACTGTACAAAAATGTGGAGTACTTCAAGCACGACCCATTTACGTATTGCGATTACGAGGTCACCATGAGGAAATGCCGTCTTCCACAACCATCAAGTGAAGTCCGGCGAGGTGTTTAATGCAGAGTGTCAATTGGCTGCGAACGTTAGTTATTGCATGGGATCGTGTGATCATCGTGATCTTGTCCAAGGCCGGGTTAGTAAAAGATTCTCTGCCCTGTTAACTTCGAAATAGTCATGACGCTTGACAATGGAACGGTCTTCGTCTGTTTTCATAATAAATTGGGAAATGATTTCGGCGACATGAATGCAATCAAAGCCATTTATTACATTCAACACGTTCCATGGTTATTCATAGAGGACCGACAATTATGTACACAAGTATGTTAACGGAGCAAGCGGTTTTCTTTTTTTTTTTTTTTTCAAGAAGCCGACTTGCCGACAAAATCCGCACGTACAAAATCAGGCTTTCCGACGGTCACTCTTGCGTGATGTATCACTTCCATCCATGGTTGTTCAGGAAACCAAGCGACATCTCGAACGCCAAGCCGTTGCTTTCCTGAAGTAAAATCAGAACAATTCAGCCGATTCAAATTATCACTCGGGTTGTTAAACGGATGAATAAACCATTGCACGATGAAGTATAAGCAGCATAACTGATGTTCATTATCGATATCACTGAGTAAGGTGATCGGGAACGACTATCCTTGGGATTCCTCAGTCGTGAACTTTCTCCACCCCCAGCTTTATTCCTCCTTTTCGAGTACATTTCGAAAGACATTTAAAGCGCGCTCGCATCTCGACACGCAGATTAGGAATCGTATGTTTCATTCACGGTTGAAGTATTACAGTAGACAAGGAATGGAGACAGTATGAATTCCTTCCTGCGTGGTCATTTTAAACATTTAATGAAGAGAATTCAAGGCCAGAGAAGGGACACCTACTTTTAGGACACTCCAATCCGACAGCCGAACGAGACGAGTCGTACTCCAACGCAATTTCATGCACGGCAGAAATCTGAAACGTGAAACTTGCTTCATTCAAACTTTCGCGGTGAGCAGAAGAGCGGAAAATAATATCACACAACGTTTATCAGCTGTAACAGCAGTTATCCTCACAATCAATCAGTAGCAGAACTGAACCCATCATTTGAATAGAAGTCAGGAAATAATATACTGCCAAGATACTCACATGTTTCCCAGTGGGCAAGAACTGATTGTGAATCACGTCAGCAACCTACGGAACGAAAAAAAATGTATCGTAAATTTTGGCTATGATAGCTCGAACGATCAGAAATAACCCTCGCATTTGTCAGACTTAAGTTATAATTTCGCTCAGTTAAGATCGGTAGCAGAACTGAACCCATCATTTATTTAGAATTCAAATAAAGGTAACATATAATACACTTACCGAGTTATTTCGGAGAGGTAGAAGGGCATATAAGCAGACGATGACCTGCGGGAAAAAATAAGACAGTCAAGTTGAGTTCGAGTACGCAAACAATCAACAATAAAACCGAAAAATTTTCTTCAGACGTAGTTATGATATCGCTCAAAGTTAAATCGGTAGCAGAACTGTAACGCATCATTCGCATAATTAAAAACGGAGAACCTCGGAACACTCACATCTTTATGGCGAAAACATACGGGACATGGATACACGAAGACCTGTCGAATGAAAAATAATCAATTGCAGTTTCGAGGACGCAGGCGCTTAAGAAAAGCCCCCCACAAATATCTTTCAGACGTGGTTATGATATCGCTCAAGTTAAATCGGTAGCAGAACTGTAACGCATCATTTGAATAACCGTTACCAAGGAGCCTTGAAGAATACTCACATCTTCGGGCGAGGGACGGGATATGCCGAGACCCGACCTGCGGAATGAAACATACCCTTTACTGTATGAAACATTCGCCTTTTTCGGTTCGATCATGCGAACGAGAAGAAAACTGGATACGATTATTTTCAGACGTGGTTATGATATCGCTCAAGTAAAATCGGTAGCAGAACTGTAACACATCATTCCAACAAATTTACCGGAAAATGCTTAAAAAATACTCACATCGTTCAGCGGGAAAATCAAAATTTGGTGACGCCACTTATCTGCAAAACAATTAACTCCTTTAATAGTGCTAGAGCACAGACGCATCAAATGTACGGTAGTTTTTCGCACGAAATTTCGCTCTATAAAAAAAAACAATAGGTAACAATACTGTAAGGCGTCTCATAAAATGTAATCAAGTCGAAACGAATCAATTCCACTCACTCCAGTGCTGGAATGGGCAGTCGGGAACTAATCAATGAAAAATTTGCCTGGTCCTCCCATGAAAAATCTTTAAAAGCAAAAAGAGATCTGATGAACGGAATCGTAACAATTCATAGAAAGAACTTACCAATTGAACGAGTTCAGATCATACGTTGATTTCCTTACACACTGAAAAGATGATGAGAATACACAAAGAGATGATGAGAATACAACTCCGAAATCACGAACATAAAAATTACGAACCTCGTAAAAATCGCGACATTTTTCGGAGGCACTAATTCGTCATTTGACTGAGCATTTGATCAGAATATCTCGTAGTCCATTCTGGATCAACGGTCGAGATTTTATCTACAATTTCGTTGACCGCACCGCACAGAGATTGGATTTTCATGTCCCAACTAGGAAGAATTTCTTGCCTACTGAAGTAGACATAGCCGTCTATCTGATCGATGCTCCCCCGCATGCGCTTTTCTGAGATCATTTGTGAAGCCACTTTTTCTGCTCGATCACTCGGTATTTCTAGAAGAGCACCTAGCTCCTAAGGAAAGATGAGATACAATCTTATTTATCTAGAAATTTTAGTCGGCATGGGAAGACTAACTAACATGTAAGGAAATGCTGTCGTACAACTTGGAAGCCGAAAGTAGATTATGTTCGATCACAGCACGGTCCAGGATTGTAGTCCCATCAACGTTCACAGCCCTTTGATGAACGCACAGCAAATCCTCTAGCGCTTTTAGCTCACTTTTGCGAATGATTCTGTCCAAGTACATTTTTTCGAGGATTGGGAAGAGGTCTCCCAACAAATTCTGACACCTTTCATCCTTGAACAACGTGGCCAGCATCCGAGAACGCTGTTGACCAGCGGAAGCCAACAAGGTGCAAACCAAAGCGTTCTGTAACGAAGTTACTCGTTCGCTTTCGTCGATGATGGGACGGTACGACAATTCATAGTAACGCTGTGCAGCTTCCAAAAACTTTCTCCTGAAGTCCAAAACTCGAGCATAACACACCTATGAAAAAAGATTCCCTCACTAGCTCAACACCTGAACATAATAATCGAGTAAACATTGAACGAGTGTCGATTTAATTTCGGGAGGAAACTTGCCGTCAGTGAATTCGGATGTAAAGGGCAAAATCGTTTCTGATAAGATTACTAGAAAATATTTACCTTTTCTGCGATGAAGTAAAGTGAGTTTTTAAACGACGATGGATTGGGTATTGAAGAAATCAGTGATACTGTATAATGAAATTTTCGCGTGCATTGATACATCTTCAATCGAACCTTCTCGTAAAGCTACGTAGCAGGCAACATTTGAGCTCAAATTTACTTTTGAAACAGAGGGTTGGGGTCTCCGCGTACTCAAAACTTCATAACTCCTGCACTTGCAGTTTTCATCCTTACAAGGCCAAAAAGATGAAAATTTTCTACGAAGTTCATTCTGGGATGAGTTAACACACCTGTACAGGTGGAAAATATCCGTGAAACGAAAAATAATTACGTGGGATTGATTAAATGAAGAACAGCAGAACAACGAACCTTGTAGTAAATTTTCAATTTTTCATCCTTCGTTTCATTCTGAAGAACAGAAGCTCTGTTCACGTAGGCCTCGGCTTCCACAGGATCCTCGTCTTCCAGATATAACCGGGCGATCGTCAAATACGTGTCCAGTTTATAATCGACGGCGTAGTGCTTCTGTCCGGTCTCCAACGGAATCCCAACCAAGGCCCGAGCAGCCTGCCGCCACTTCTGTTGTCGCTCAAAAATTGTGGCTTGGTACTGTCTTATCTGAGAAACTTGATCTTCGAACGAGAGTACTCGCGGCTGCACCTTTTCCAGGATAGTGTGAGCAACAGCAAGGACTGTTTCGTTGGACATGTGCTCGAACACCGAGATGATTTCGTTCAGCATTTGACGAGACACGATCAGAGAAACATTTTCGTTCACCACAGCATCGATCAATCCTCGTAATTCGGGCATACAGGCGGTAGAATTTTCATCCGAGTTTCCTCTTTCGCGCACTAGCCTCAAAACTTTGCGGCAATGTTCCGCGAGTTCACTTTCGTTCCACATGTTCCTAGCACGCTGAAAACCAGGATCAGATGCATCAGATCGAAAAAGAAACCTCGCTGAAGAAATAAACCTCTTCGTAGGTTTATATTCAATGTACCATAAAGGAAGGGTCAACATCTTCAAGAAAATAAAACGTACAAAACGATACAACTTCGGACAGCATTAAAAACCAACATTTCAGGATATACGATTGTTACCGTAAAAAAATCTCATCAGATCCACGGATTTTAAACTACCCATAATTCGACTTGAGATCTGCCGCGATTCATCTACACAACAATCTAACTCGGGAGCCAACCCCGATGACAGGGACCACAACGAATAGGCCTTGTTCAACACTGAGGAACGACGTGAAGGACGACGAAAATAATTAACTCTTTTTGGCTCCGTTTTTTTTTTTCAGTTTGTACAAGCTTAGACCACATCGTAAGTTGATCAGAATTATTTTCATCAAAAACTTTGGGTTTCTTCCGTTAAATGCTGCTCCACATCCACGCAAAGAAGCTCTGACCAAAAAGACCCCCATCACCATTCACTTCCGACATCGACAGCGAAAAATACGTTTTAACAAAAGTTGAATACTGTTCCAGGACGAAATGTGTCCGAGTGCACGGTTTCGGATTACCAGCAGCGAAAAATTAATCAATCGAACGCGCTCACAAGTAGCGTAGCATGATCCACGGTCACGAGCATTACTTTGCCGTAGCATCGGACGGGTCGTATTCTGGCAACGCTTCTAACAGGGACTTATCGCTTTCTGATTCTTCGGAGACCAGAATCAAAGTGTGAGCAAGACCCATGCTGATTTTGTGTACCGTACAACCTTCCAGATCGGAAACTTCCTTCGGTTTTGAGCTACTCTTCGTCTGCACACCAAGCCCCTGCTCGAAGTAATCCGATTAAGAGATCGTGAGCGCACATCGTTCAATTGCAAGAAATATCAATTCCAGCATCAATACAGACAAGGTCCTACTAAAACTTGAACACGAAACGCCTGTATTCAGATGTAAAACATATCTCCAAACTCACCAATTCTCCGTAACAGGGACTCGGACCCCAAACGATTAAAGAATCGTCCGCTACGACGCCAATAGAAGTATTCCCACAAGTAAGATCTTTAATGTTCCATCCTTGCAAATCTTGAACTGGTTTCGGGTACATGTTGGCTTCGCCAGTTTTCTTCGTTGCACCCCACATCACCAAGCCACCACCTGGAAATTTCACGATTCAAAATCATCAATAACGAATGCGCAATGAAAAGACAGCCTGGTTCATACCAACAGCGAGAACCGCCAAAGAACAAGACGATCCAGCGGCTATCATCTTAGCTCCCCTGTTGTGCCCGTCGAAAAATTCCAATAGTCGAGGAACATGTTCGTCTTTCGGCTCGTTATGGCCAAGACGACCGTAGCCACCAAAACCCCAGGTGAAAATGCGACCACGAGAATCCAAAGCGACTGTATGGTTCGCACCGCAACTGAGATCGGTTATCTCAACGCCGTCGACAGGCAGAACTCCTTCTCGTGACTTTTTTATGAAGACAGGGACTCGACGCGGCGTGAACTCAAAATGATATGACAATTTTGAGTTCGTGATAAAATATTTGCCATCCGTATTGTGACCTACACATTCGAACAAACCGAAGTTATATCACCTTTCGCCAGAAGCACATGCACAACATTTAGGGAAAAAAAATGCTAACGAAACTCCGGGATTCCTAATCCTACAACAGAACATAAATCATTGATTTTGAAATTACGATTGGCAGTTCGGGAACTAGAATATTTCCCAGCATGAAAAAAAAGTTTCGAAGAATGAACTGACAGTAGAACTCACCAAGCTGGCCATATTCTGGGTGACCGAATGCATAAAGCTGTCCATCAACATCAGCCATCAGACTGAATTCCGAACCACAAGCCACTTTCACGACGGGCTTCGGTCTGGATATTTTAGTTGGAATGGTCACCACTTGTTGGTTAGCTCCTACACCACATTGCCCCGATTTATTCTCACCGAAACTGAACACAGTTCCACGGTCTGAAAAAGTTAAGTTTGGTTCAAAAGAAAATGGAACCCTTCCGTTTTTTATGAATGGACCTCACCCGTCAATACCAAGGAGTGATTTTTGCCACATGAGCCAGAAACAAACGTGAAGTCTTTCAATTCTTCAACGAGAGTTGGTGCATCTCGGCGCTCCGTGTCTCCAGTGCCCAACTGGCCTTTTTCGTTGCGACCGAACGTAAAAAGCTTTCCCTCTTCCGTTATTATCATGTTATGAACAGCCATGCATCCGGATATAACAGACCGCACTTTCAGGCCCTGATGAACGAACCACACATGATCAACATGGCATAATAGCAATATTTGAATCTTTTTCACGAGTAGGTTCTTCAATAACTAATACAATGATTCAACACCACCGCTAGACGCACGTTTTCCCTATGTAGCATACCGTTCAACGTCTGAGGAAGTTGAAGATATCAACTCTCTTTGAGAAACATTTGACGTAGGTAAATGATTTTAATTTTGAAGAATTTACTGAGCAGAAGAATTCTAAGAATAACTAGGAATTCGATGCATTGAGTTATGTTCGTAGTCTGTCAAATTGAGTGAAAGTTCATAATTATTGATCCGTACTGAAGTCGAAAATGGTAACACGATACTGTATACATTCGGAAAAAGCTGTGAAATAAGATTGAAGAAAGCTATGCTTTTAGGTTGCTTAATGTACTTAGCTTCAATTGAAGCCATTGATTTCCCCCGCAAATGTGGAAGGGCGTAAACAAAAGTGCGCAATCGAGTAATTTGCATCACCTCGTGAAGCATGCACTTCGTAACTAATGCATCGCCATTCAACACTTCCGAGATAATTTTACCTTGAATGGAGAGAAACGATGGAAGTTGTAGATGCATCTTCCGCCTCCGGCCTTCGCACCTTTCGGCAAAGAACTCCTACCGGTCATGTCCCAATTGGTTTGACCACAGATCAGAACGGCGCCACTTTCCGTAGGGGCTGGAAGCCTCTAAAAAATGCTCATGTTCAGATACAAATTTCAGAATAGGGTCTCCACTACTAACGAATTTTTTCCTGTCTCCCGATTTATCCGATGTATCAGTTTCCTGATGACTGTCACTTCCTGAACCTTCCGCAGATCCGTTGGAATTTTCATCCGTATTCTCTGAGTCCACGGCATCGGACTTGCCGTTTGGAGCGCGACCATTATCCATTTTCAATTTCTTCTTTTGAGGTTCATCATTGGTTTCCCGGGACCCCACCTCTGCCAAAACCTCTTTTTCATCTGCCATTTTTGAAACCAAAACAGTCTGGAGCGGAAAAAGAAGAACATCAGAAATCCATAATCTAAGTGAACATCAAAATCGTCTATCATGCGCAAAGAAATTATTATTACATCAAGTACATAACACAATCAGTGTCCGCGGTAAAAGACCTAAAATCTTCTATACCTCTACAAAGGTTCCGGAAAAGTATTCCGAACAAAATCAAGATAAAATTCCTCCTCCGTCAGAGACGTATTTGACTGCTTCATGTTCATCACAGAATTGTCTCGGACTTCGCACTCCCACATTCAAACGGATCTTTCAATGTGACTAAAATGGTAATTCAACGGTTTGCACTGTCCTTTCTTCCAACGGGTTTAGGAATCACCCCCACAAAAACGAACGCAATTCAATCCAATAAAAAAAGAGCACTGGTGATCACGAACACTTCACCCATATATTTGGGTAAGACGCTTGCACGCAGGAGTTTCCATTTCCTGAGCTCTTTTAAGACGAGCTGGATCGCCGTACGTTCTAGCTTGCCACATCAGTGTTTCCTCTACGGAGATACGAATAACGTCAATAAATACGGATACAACTGAATCGTTGAGGAACTGACTGTAATTCCGTTCTTTGTAGCAGTTGTGGCGTAAAGTAGAAATATAATCTTCCTCAACGTTTCTTTCAAGCGTTCTTATGCTACCCTTGTAGGTTTCTTCGAAGTCTGACTTGACGTAGTACGGGAATTTCAAGTTCGCAGTAACCTTCTCCGTTGAATATTTCCTGTTGAATTGGTTCGGGAAAATTGTTTCATTTCTCAAAATGTCAGTGGATCAAGTTACTCACGATGTTGGACTCAAGGAGTACAACGGATCCGCGGCAAACCAATTGCCGATCAACGTCAAAAAAATCAGCATAAGCAAGGGCATTAAATTGAACAGCACGGAATAACTGTTCGCTTCCGGTTCCGTGCGAGTTTGTGACCGAGCTTCGTGATTGAAGTGTCGATGGTACCGATGACTGCGATGATATACATTACTCGACGGGAACCCGCCACCGAAAAACATGTTGAATAATTCCTCCGCACTTATGTCAGCTGTAAAATTTGAGCGAACATTAGAAAATAAAAACCGAACACACCGACCTCAACAATTGTAGGACGAACCTTCGAATGAGTAGAAATCATGGCCAGGAGTTCGTCTCTGACGCGGTGACGTTTGAGACAATCCTTCCGCACCGTACATATCATATTCTTTCCGCTTCTGTACATCGCTCAGAATTGCGTAAGCGTTGCCAACTGCTTTGAAAGCTTCCGCAGCACCTGGTAACTTATTCTTGTCCGGATGTAGCAGCAGTGCCAATCGGCGATACTGCTTCTTCAACTCTGTGTCCGCGGCGTCTTTTGAAACGTTCAGAATCTCGTAAAAATTCTTGCAGGATTTGACCCTTGAAGATAACATTTTCATTAAACCAACAAAAAAAAGAATCATGGAAGTCATGATCATGTCCACTCATTAAAATTTTTAACAGGGCCTAATTTTTCTAAACTTTAGGAGGGAACAACTCTTGAGGTCGAATAAGTAGAAATCATTAGACCAGGTTTATCTTCATCCCATATTCTAAAAAATCGAAAAATAAACTTGTCATATTCGACTTTAGGCCTCAATCGAATAACGCCCACTAGACGGAGAAATTTTAAGTTATGTAAGCACTTTCATAGAGAAGTCAACAAACCTTTTAACTGCCTCGATCTGTTCGGTCGAATAGTTGGATTCTGAGTTGGGGAAGGTTTGACCAGATGTTTTATCTTCACTGCTCGTACGAGAGTTGGACGAAGTACGTGTGCCATGATCATTTCCACCATGACTAGAACGACGCTTATTTCCGATTTCCTCCAACAGTTCTAAACATAAGATAAAATGTACAGAAAAAGCAGAAAATCGGACAACCACTTACCTTCCGCTTCGGGCGTAGGGAACAACGATATCGATTTCCTCAGTAGCTTTTCCGCTCTCTCTTGCCGACCAGTTCGGTAATGTTCTCTAGCGATCTCATAACACCTTATAGCTTCATCCTTGTTCACTTCCATTATTAATCAAGACTTTTCGGCCCAAACAGGAGAAAAACCTGCGCGAGGTTTTCGAGGGGACCGAAAAGTGATCTAGATAACAAAACACAGAATTTAGGTCGGTGTTGAGGACTAGGCTAAACTATTGACCAAAGATGTGTGATTAAAGAACACCCGAATTTCCGTCCCATTCGATCTTTCTCTTCGATGTTCAACGAATTTCTTTTTCGCATGATCTCATGCTTATCTTCTTCACGATGTTCAACAATTCCTTCCTACGCATGGTCTTAAGTCAAGGGACATTTCACATCCTTCTACGGAATAATCCAACTTTTCATCCATCTTCTCAACTCGTTTGCGTGTAGTTTTTTCGATTTTTCAGATTTTTTTTTGATCCTCCAAAAGAAATTAAAAAGTGTGAAAATTTTGCTTAGAAGCAAAGTTTTTCACGGACCTCAAGACAGTAAAGGAGATTTGAATCGCATTCCTCGGGAAGGATCAACCAAGAAATATCGAATAAACCTCATAGGAAGAGCGACGCAGATGCTACAACAGGGAAACATGAAAAGAAGAGAATTCGACCCGCAGATGACAGAAAAGTTTAGCGAACAGATATCAAAAGGACTACTCTGACGGCACTGTAAAAGTACCGACCGCGTCGCGACAGGGAAATTTTAAAAGATACACAAAGCTACTGAACCCGCGGGTCGCTGATCTCCGGATTTATCACCATTCTCACACGATCAATTAAAGGCCGACGACCAGTTGGAGCTCACGGTGTTCCTCCAATAGCCAAAACGTTCAACGATCATCAAAAATTAACTATCACAGTGAACGACGGAGAAAAAAAAATCGGAACTGCCGCAGTACAGTACAGGCTTAAACTCAGTTGCCGTCGCTGAAAACCCGCCGGACTCTCACGAACCGGAGATGCTGGTCATCGTGAGCGCCTTTCAGAACAACGACGTAACTGACGCAATTTCTCGACGAAAAAATAAAAACACGCGCACCTTGAGTGAAAAAATCAATAACCAGGAAGAGGCAAAGAATCAGTGTACAATAACTCCCTTGAAAATCGTCGGTGTAGACTTTAGTCCGACAGTTTACATGTTATAACTGCGCAAGGGAGACCTCAAGGAGACGTAACAAAAATAAGCTAAGCAAGATTGGACCGAAGAGCCGTCACTCGGCAATGAAAAAGGCTGATCTCTGCTCCATCTTATCCTTTCAACATAATAGCCCGAACTGACGGGTCAGCCTTGAAACGCTGAACATTTAGAACATGAAAACTCAAAGGGCTCATTCAAAAACTTCCGTCACAAATGGTGTTCCAATGTTCCGCGAGAGATTTCACTTGCCACTAATGGGGTCATCGAGATCCTCCTGCTGCATTTCCGCCACATACAACTTCGGATCTATGGACTAAAACCGGCGAAGATACGGTTAATTGATGCTACGAGAAACAACTCATACGAGTGATAAAAATTCGTACCTTCGGGATAGGTTTAATGTCTGTTCCAAGCTCTTGCTCGATACGATGAAGGGCAAAGCGGTCCTCGTAAGTAATGAGGTTAATTGCGATACCGAGGTGACCGTATCGACCAGACCGACCAATTCGATGCAGGTACGTTTCAGCCATTTTCGGAAAATCGAAATTGATCACAACATTCACGGCTTGAATATCAATGCCTCTGGTGAAGAGATCTGAAGAAATACGACGTTATACTACAGAGCTGGGGAAAACTTGACTTCGCACTAACCTGAGCAAACTAGATTTCGACAGAGTCCATTCCGAAAATCATGAAAAACTCTGTTCCGGTGAGCCTGTTGCATTCTGGCGTGAATGTAGTAGCAGGAATAACCAAGCTCTGTAATTTTCTTAGCCAGCAACTCGACCCTCTGCGTGGAATTGCAGAAGATGATGCTCTGGTTGATCTGCAACTAAAATCGAAATCTTCATGAAGCCCGAAACTGAACTCTCACTCGCGGAAGACAACAAACCTTGGAAAACAATGTGTTCAGGCAATGCACTTTCTGACGTTCTTGAACAAAGGCGTAATACTGAGTCACACCCTTCAACGTGAGCTCCTCCATGAGGTTGATCTCAAACGGATTCTTCAGGTGCTTCCTCATGAATTCTTCGACAGTCAACGGAAAAGTCGCCGAAAATAAAAGTATCTGGGGATCTTTCGGCAAAAATGAGATGAGTCGGTCAAGAGTATTCAAAAAATCTTGACTGAGCAGCTTGTCCGCTTCATCCAATACTAGCATTTTGCAATTTTTCATGTCAGCTACCCGTTTTTCCATCAAGTCCAGAATTCTGCCAGGCGTTGCGATGATAACATGAACTGAAGGAAGACGATTTCGAGATGAGCACAAGCGAACCTACACATACGTCTTCCTGGGGCGACGCTAATTTACCTTTCTCCATTATTCGCATGATATCCTCACGGAGATCAGTACCACCAGTGCTCACCATGACACGCAACTTTTTGTGCTTCGACAGTTCTGTGCAAATTTGGCTGGTCTGTAGAGCCAGTTCGCGAGTTGGCACCAGCACAAGAGCTTGAATAGTTTCAAACTTCGGATCTACCCGTTCCAAGATAGGAATTGAATAAGCACCAGTTTTCCCGGTGCCATTCTTAGCGCGTGCCAAAACGTCCCTCCCAGTTAGCGCCATCGGAAGCGAAGATTCCTGAATTGGGGACGGACGCTCCCAGCCTTGTTCAAAGATACCCATAAGCATCTCACGTGACAAACAGAAATCTTCGAATTCATGACCTTTTGTGTCAGTGACATCCTATAACACAAATAAACTTCAGATATCGGGAATCAACGAAAGTTCGCATTGATCTCACCGAGGTTTTTACACGCATATCCTTCGGTGGTGGTTTCAGAGACGATTTCCATTCTTTTTCGTTCACACTCGTCTTCGCCTCCCTGAAAATGTAATTAGTTAACATTCCACCTAGTTCGCCATAATTCAAACTCCCATATACCGTGAACCCGCCGAAGTGGTGTTGACCATCATAAAGCTGAACTTCTACCGCACTCAGGCCCGAAGACTCTTGAATCATACACGTACTGATAATTCTTCACGACGTATCTCTCTCGCGCCGACTTCTTTGAAATCCAAAAACTTTCTGTTCTGGAAATTCGATAAATGAAACCTTGATTTAAAACTCATCACTCCGTATCATGTGGATTCAAACACGCGCGAGGCAGCACCGAGAGGATTATTCTCGCTCACGGCGTGCCTACTCAATGCAACTCGTACAAATGAACTCGACAATTCCCGCACGTTTCACGTTGACCAAAATCATCAGTTAGGTCGAAGATGCTTCGTCAAGGACGCCTTCAACGGAACCTGGCTTTTACGTTATCCAACAGGTTTAACCGGTTGACGGAAAAAAAGGCAGCGCAAACTACGGAAGCTATGCTCACACAGTAATTTCCTGGTATTACTGGGAAAATTAGTTATAATTCCACATCGATTATTTTAAGAGACGATTTGATTTTAACGCTGTCGTTTGAATCCAGCTCACTTCTCCAAATATTTCGACCTTACCTTGATAGAATAACCCAGCGATCACGCAGGAATGCAAAGATGGCCTCCTGTTCATCATCTTAATAAGTTCAAGAGTGAGTTCTCAAATGTAACAGAGCTTTGGTGCCGTGTTAGCAGCTCGGTTTCAACAGGACTGGGAATGTCACTCTCCGCATTAAAATATAAATTATTTACAGTACAGTACAGGAAGACAGCAAGTATTGGTCACCTACAATTAAGGTTTTGAGTACCGTATTGAATTAAAGTGAGTCGCTCTGACGACTCTTGTGTGCGCGAAAATTCACTTTCGCTACGGTTGTGACAATGTGAAAACGAAACTTGATTAATGTTTTTCTATTTCTATTGCAAACTTCTTGGCGATGTTTAGACTAAGGGAATTTTTTAATCGCACTATTTATTCAAGTGGAATGAGCCTGACGTTAACCCCGTACCCCACGACGAGAATCAAAGCCATCCTAAAGTCTCTTCGCCTACCGGTACTTCGGTATTTGTTGCGAGGATATAGATCTCGGACAGCTTTGTGTACCTCGTGCTACGCGGATTCCGCATCATCCTCGGAGCTGAGACTTGGCCACGTACTCATTAGGAGTTTTAGGGAAGGGAAATCAATCTTTCAAGAACGGCGATATTCCAAGATGTCCGACACGGATGACGTCGAGGTTATATTTGATTCAAAAAATAAAGCGAAGAAATGCAAGGAGCCGCTAAGCCCAGAGGTTGGTGTAGGATCCCTTGAAGAACGAGAGAAATCCAAAGATGGGGCGCAGAGCAGCGAAGCAGAGCACCAGCAGGTTCGGGAAACGCATACAGTATAATGTTTGCAATGGTACAGGATTTGTTTTTGATAGGGCCTGCACGGATCTGTGTTAGCTCTAAATGGAGTGGAATATATTGATAGAATTCGCCTCTTAGCCAACGCGAATCCTGAAGAGTTCTGGAAAATCGTTGATGAGAAGGGTGAGATTCGGAATTTAGCCGCATCCATGGTTCCGATATGAGGACTGATAGGTTTTTATTCCTAACGGGTTCTGAACGCCTTTCTTCAGCGATGGAATGCTCGAAGAGGGTGTATTGCGAACGTGCCTGGGAGGAGCCGGAATGGAAGTCTCATGCGATCTGTTCAGGTTATTGTCATCAAATGCACACGTAACTCATGAGTGATTGACGCAGTCGTTTCACGTAGCTCACGAACGTGGAAGGGCCTTCGAATTCAGCGTAATGACCTACAACATCCTTGCTCAGCATTACGTCATCGAAATACCACATCTGTATCGTGGCTGTTCATCCGTTGCGTTGTGTTGGCCCGCAAGGAGACGAAATCTTCTACGGGAAATCGTGATGAATGGCTGCGATGTATGTCCAATTAATTACTTTGACAGTAGATTTGAAGGAACGAAAGCTGACCATAGTAACTCGGTCTCCTGATAGGTCATTTGCCTTCAAGAACTTCAAGAGAATCATTACTACGGAAACTTTTTGCCAGAAATGAAGCGTCATGGTGAGTACTTTGAAACATCCATTGCGATTAACCCTATGAGCTGCAACTTTCATAATTGTAGGTTACCGAGCCGTGTACAAGAGAAAAACTGGGGGGAAAGTTGACGGATGTGCCATATTCTACAAAAGTCATTGCTTCGATTTCGTTGGAGTGACGGAAGTAGAGTTCTTCTTTCCTGGCATTCGACTTTTAAATCGGTAAACGTTATTCACGATTTCCTTTCAGATTAACATGGTTGACGATATGGCGAGCATGATCCGATGACACTGTTTCCGTCTAGATTCTTGCCTATGAATGTAATCAGGCGTTGTCGTAGATCGAGTTCTATGTTTCCGCGTATTTTCGAGGAAGGGTATTTGAAGCTGGTCAACATTTTGGCTATCATTGGAGGTATTGTAATTCGCAACGAGTATTTATTTTGCCCGATTAAAATAATCCTTGACGTTTACTTTGTTGACCGCATGGAACCGCTGGAAATATCACGTTCCTGTACTAAATAACATGTTTAAATTACAGTGATAACATTGGTCTAATCTTGGAGCTTAAAGCAAGAAACGCAAAAATGCAGGACTCCTTCTTCATTGCAACGACTCATTTGTTGTACAATCCTCGGCGACACGATGTTAGATTGGCTCAGATGGCTATTTTACTTGCTGAGCTGGATCGTCTCACATTCGTTGGTCAAGATCCGTCCTATGGGAATAAGCCAAGGTATTGCGCAAGAGCGAGAGATTAGTATTTGATTATTAATTTGATTTTAATCCATTCAGGTACAAACCCGTGATCCTGTGTGGCGATTTCAATTTCGGACCCGTGTGTCCCGAGTACGAATTCGTCACTCGCGGATATTTTGAATTCCAATCGAAGTTCGCTGGTTCTCTAAATACCACTGATCAGTGGGGACAGGAATTGCGAGACGAAATGCTACCGCTTTCTGTTGGTATCACAGATACTTGTCAACATGTTCATGTTGCACTGGAGCGCCTCAGGTTCAAAGGGATAAATGATCACGAAATTCATGTAAGAACTGCCGCCGATGTGATCCGTAATGCGAAAAGCGTCTAAATAGTACTGTGAATCGTAGAAGCGCTTAACTCCCTATTCGACGCAAAGAGAATGTCAGTCTGTAGCAGTGTAGTGAATGAAGATGAGAATCCAACGTCGTGAAGCGACAAGAAGAATAACACCGTAACAATATTATAAATCTAATTAGATCATATGAAAAGCTGTTCTTCCGGCATTCAGAACTCGGCCCCCACCCCGAGTATTTCCTGTTTCTGTTACTTGACTGCGAAGATTCCTGACGCCGTCACACAGAACGGACTTTTAATGAACATGTACAGATGTAAATCGCATTGAATTACTCATGAGTTGTCAGGGAGCATTTTCATTGTTTACAACGCATTTTCATGGCAAAGTTATGTTCTTAAGTTATTCACGATACCATTTATTACCTGAAATCACCACAGAACATAGGCAACAAAAAACTGATTTTGAAAATTCGGTATGTTATAACTGCTCTCCTCTTCGCGTAATGCGTCGACCTTTTTATGATTTATATCTATGGATAGGCAGAATTCGTTTTATAATTTACGACGTTCTTCGGTTGTTTTTGCGTTCCCTTACGTAAGCTAACATCAACTGATCCGATGAGAAAGCCGAAGAAAACTGAACTGAATTTCTGACTTGCAGGATTACTTCTCCAGCATAGGGGCATCCGTTCGATTTCCTCCAGAAAAACCTCGTCTCGCAATTAACGAGAGATTCTGGATGAACAAGTGCGTCCCTCTGGAAGATCAGAACATGAAGTGGCGTGACAACATGAGTGAAAGAGAACATGGTGAACCCTGCAGGGTGCCAAAATTTGTCTCCGATCGTGATAAATCTGTGAGATTTCCCAATCTTTTCCGGTCGGGAACATTAACCCACGACCTCGAGTTTCAATCTGTGTATCGCCACACGATGACCGATGACGATTCTACATTCCATGCGTCTACTTTTCAAGAAAGATGGATTACCGTTGACCACATATTTTACACGTAAGTGTCCATGAGTTCCCAAGATTCGATGCGATTTCGTTCATGTGTTTCTTTGCTCTCTCTTCAGCACCCCTTTCCATCCGAAAGTTGGAAAACGAGTGGAGAACCGTTTGCGACTCTTTTCACGGCAGCGCATGCTTCAAGCCGATCATTGCGAACTTGTGGGGCGAATTCCAACTTTAGGTGTACCGTCGGATCATTACCCCTTAGCAGCCCGATTTTTGTTGTACAGTACGTGATTCATGTGACCATGGTGTAGACTGCGTTTTTAATCAGCTAGAAGAGAGCGCCTCAAGTGCCTGTCTAATGCGGTAATTTATTACCCTTTGCTACGTAAATGCAAAAGTTATGAAAAACAATCCATGAATTTAGTTCAATTTTTCAAATATTCCTCTTGATTTTGGCATGCATTTTTGGGCAAGCAAACCGTCACGCCTGAAGACGCCACATCCCGCCCCAACGGCGTAACCCCGACGACTTCCACCTTTCCTTGAATGACATTCCCCTGGACAAATGTTGAAATACTTTTACAGTGAAGTTTCCAGAAACATTCTTTTCCTCTATCAATTTGGAAGCTTATACCCTAATGTTAGTTCAAAGATATTTTCAAAATTTTATCTCAGATAACCTGACCTAACCTAACTGCCCCTGAAGCCATTAGGTTCTTGCAAAATTCTACAAAAACTGACTTTAGGGGCAGTTAGGTTAATGGGTGCCATTAGCCATTAGGTTCTTGCAAAATTCTACAAAAACTGACTACAGGGGCAGTTAGGTTAGGTAAGTTCATGTCAAATTTGAAGATATTCCCAACTTCCATAAGCTGACCTAACCACCCCTGAAGTCGAGTCATTTTTGTAGAATTTTGAAAAAACGGAATTCTGCAAAACCTGACTTCACGGTGGTTAGGTTAGGTCATTGTAGTTAAAAATATCTTTGAATTTACATTAGGGTATAAGCATCCAAATTGACAAAAAAACATGATCAGTTCTAGCAGAATTCTGTTTTTGCAAAAACTGATTATTCAGGGGCAGTTAGGTTAGTGTGAGTTATGGGAGTTTAAAACCTGCAACATGAAAATATCTTTGAACTAACAAGGTAAAAATATTTTTGAATTAACATTAGAGTTTGAGCATCCAAATTAACAGAGGAAATTTGGGGTATGTTATCCAAGGAAATACTGGGTGCCAGTGTCTGCATGTCATGTCCCCATCTAGCAGGTTTTTACTAAGAGAAGTTACAGACCTTTTTTTTCAGTAAATGGGCTTGTCTTAAGTTCAAAGCAAATTCCAACTGCATTTGTTTTTGTACATTCATAAGTTCAACTGGTGAAAAACTATTTACTTGAGTACCATGGAACCTTGAGTAAGAAGCATTCCCTCATATTTTTGGTCTGAAATGCAACCAGAAGTAAGCCTGCATAAAAAAGTACACTCCAGTTTTACATGGTTGAAAATCTCCATTTTTTCAGATGAGAACATGTAACTAAGTAATCCTATTTGTATACATGGCACGGAGATTTCAATTGGATTTGGGCAAAACAAAATTTCCTGATCAATAGTTTCACCAGTGCAGAATTACCTATGTTCTGTACTTTTAGTTTCACAATTTTTACTTGGAAAAATTAATACCATGCCCACACACCCCTTATCTGCCTTGCTTTTTCAGAAAGGGCATCTATGGTACAGTACTCAAGTACTGTACAGTTATTACTAAATTACGATTAATTCTAATTTATCAGCTAGTAAATTTTCTGCTCAACACGGAAATTGTTGACACCTGTAAAGTTTTTAACCGCTTGTAGGCATTCAAGATCATGACAGATATCAACAGCAAGCAGCATTTGATGCATAAGGTATATAGGGGATGGTTGCCTTTCAATTCCTAACATCATATTTCTGGATACCAACTGCCGAAACTTTCATAATTGCCACACATCCAGACGGCATCTTAATTTCAGGAATCATCCATAAAATCAGCAGTACCCGCTGGTACTCAGAAAGATAAAAAAAAGTTTTGTGTTTAACGTCGACATTTCCGAAAGCACCTCTTACTGGGCAAAAATACCATTCGAATTTCAACGAAAAGAAACTGAACACGATTTCCAAACAGTTGTAATAGCCTGTAAGCAACAATCGCAGAGAAAGCAAATCCGAAAAACGAAACATAAAATAACTTAACCATTATGACTTATTAAATGGGATATCTCGGAATATGCATACCATGTGCGAAGTGGAGCAAAGCATATTACGTTTAAACCCAACGGAAGAACATTTAAAAGCAGATAATGGTGATTAAATCACACGGCCCACATTACTATAGCGCCATCAACACCAGTGGTAGTGATTTGTCTTTTTGTTCCACTAGATCCCATGTAAGAAAGTGACGTAATCGAGTTTTGATGCACAGATGGCAAAGTTGTATCTGCTGACTCGGATCGTGCTTGCTTGTCCAATGACTGGAATTTCCTCATGGCCCTAAAAAAATCATGGTAAATTCATTCGCTTTGAATCTGATATCTACACCGTTCACACGATCTACGCGAACACAACAAGGTACACTCACGATGTTCCTGAAGTCTCTTTCTTTTGACTGGTGTCCATTTTGGCGCAAAAGCTCGGAGTTCCGTCACTTCCAACACCATACAATATTGGACAGCATCCGTGCCCCTGATCGTATCCCCCCCAAAAAATTGAAATTATCGTATTACCTAAAACGTCTCACTAAATAAAATGAAAATTACCGCAGCAACGATTTCGTTCTCCGAAATCCACATGCAAGCGAGGAATGGAAGGTTTTCGGTTCGAGTAGTTTTTACCACTGACCCCACCCCGGAGTCGACCACCGAAAGCGAGGCGTCGTGTCCGACCCAGCACAACCGATTTCCACTGGGTGAAAATGCCACACAATGGACCCAACCTCCTAAAAAATATAACGCCTCAATAAAATGAGCGCTCAAAGATCTCACATTTCTCTAATATTACCACCGAGACATGAATTTGAAAACTCCGCCATCAATTGCCCCAGGGGCATTTTGGCTCCCCAAGGAGTAGCGGCGGGCTTATCTTCGATTTCTTTAATGTATGCAGAAAATATCCTTGCCTGGAAGAGCAAGTGATTAATCAGAGCTCATTCAAAAATCATGGGAAAATTGTACCTTGAAATCCATCGATCCCGCGGCTAGCAATACATTGTTCGGATGCCATGACAAGGACGTTACAGTCGACTTGATCGGCTTCTTGATGTGTCGCGATACCCACCAATCGTTGTCCTTATCGAAGTAGCAAACGGATATCGTTCTCGCGCCGCTTCCAACCGCGAATTTGTTTTCTTCGGATTAGAAAAAGAACCAAGTAAACAAGGAACTCATCTCAACCATTCAAGTACTCACCCAAGGGAGACCATTTAACACAGGTCGCAGCTCTGTTTATTCGGAGTAACACTTTCGTTGGTTTCCATTTTTTATCATCAGCCAAAGTCCAGACGTACGCATTCCGATCCTAGCACATGATCAAAATCAATCACATGACGCATCTAATAATTACGGATTTACTCACCGCAGAGCAGGTCACAATACGGTTGGAGTTCGGTGCCCAGTCGATGGAATTTACTTTGAGGTCATGACCTTTTAGAACGTGAAGCTTTTCGTATTTTCGATCAGGAATGTTGTGAACGCGGAAGATGATAACCTCATCACTATTCGGCGATAAAGCTAGTTCTGTGGGAGGAAAAAGGGAGTGCATGCATAAACAGCTCGAAATTAAGAAAATTGCGTGACTCACGAGTCCTGTCCTTGTTCCATGCATGGCAGGTAATAGGTTCAACGCCTATAACTTCTTTCTCAATCATTCCTCCCCTTTTAAACGAAACCTCGTTTCTGATACTCTGGTGAACGATAAAAACAGATTGAACGAGGAAATTTCCGACAAATATTCAGGGCACAATTACAGAGATCGTTCATTTACATCGTCGCTCGGACGGCTGAGCACAGTGAACACACGTAGTACAGGCAAAAATCGGACGTGCAAAATTCCAAATATACACAGATCATGATTTTTTTCAAACAAAAAATCTTTTGAGGTCACGGGATTTCATCCGCATAAATGTGCGCATTGGACGGCGACGAATTTCATCAGCGAGACTCTTCACTTCGACTTGTGTTTTGCACCAACGAGTTCAATGAATATGATCACACCAAAAGCAAAATTCTTCGTTCAGAAAATTGGGGATTCTTTCTCTCCGGATCCGGTAAACTGTACAGCTCTGCAAAACGGGCAATGTCCATGTTGCAAAATGCTCAATTCCCAGTCTTCCGTCAAGAATAACTGAAAATGTTTCAAACGTGATAAAAAACATCCTAGAAGATGATTTAATGAACATTTACCCTATTGCAGGATGAACATTTCGATATTGACATATCTGGCAAGAGATTGCGGTAGTACCGATTTTTCAAAGGCGGTGGCCACACGCAAATAATGACTTCGGAGGGTTCCAGAGATATCAGCGCTTTCCGTCCAACGTGAATTGGGTAATAATCAGCTCCGCCACCCTTGAATAGGAAATTATTCCAAATTATGATCCGGTGTACGAAATTCGACATTGACCGAAATAGCAAGCAAAATGACGTCGGGAAATTCTTGAAATGGAATAAATATTGATGCAATTATAAAAATACAATTATGCTCGTTAAGGCATCACGTCGTTGGTTCAGACAATTGGAATCGATCTGAACTTGACTCATACAAAGCTCACCTCATAAGCAAGCAATTTCGATGAGAAAGGATCTGAATCTTCATCTCGTTCTCCAATGCCAGAGCTCATGCGTATCATTTCCTCTTCGTCATCGTCCTCATCAAGCCGTAAAGCCTGGGCATTCCCGGACCTTTCTTCCTTCCAACTACGTTTGTCTTTTTCACCACTTCCCGCTAGCAACTCGGTAGCACCAGGCGCAGCTTCTATCAATTTCACAGCTTCGGCGTCTGTGATACCTGGATCAAGAACGAACTCCACCAAAGGCAGAATTTCTACAGAAAAAAAAACCTTGAGTTCACAAGCATTCAATATGAGGGGTCGAAACTCCTAGTTTCGTTCACACAGGTCGATCAACGTTCAATAGTAGGACTAGAACTGCACTCGTCATCCGTTCGAAGGGGTATACGAAGGACTAGAACTGCACTCGTCATCCGTTCGAATGGGTATAAGAAGATTCGTCAGCCACAAGAATTGCATCAAGACTACTAGAGCTACTTTAGGAGAGGGAGAATAACGGGAAGACTTTTGATGGAAACAAAAGAAAACTGACCAAAATGAATGAAACTGTGCACGAATGGCTGTGAACAGTTCAAACATTTGTCGCCTCGCTGGTTTATTAGGGCATTGGTCGTCGAACATCGATAGCAATGCGGCATTAGATCATCGTTGTCCTGAAACGGCTTGCATCGTATTGAAATCGCAGCGAGGTCAACAGCCTCCTGGTAATCCACTGGGATGCGAACACCTTGTTGCAGCTTGTCTAATGCATATCGCGCTGTTTTGAATGCGCCAAGATTCTTCGCTTGGCGCGCCAAAGCATACAACGCCGAAAATCGGGATACTCCACGTGGAGCCGAACTTTGGTTACCACTTCCAGGGTGCATGAGACAATGCACAAGGAATCGGGCAACATTTAGCAATTGCTCCGATGTGTACGACGTGAAGGGTTCGTCCTGAAAAATGGACAAAAGGTATAAAGAAATGTAAATTAGTTGATCCTTCGGAGTTTAGACTGATTATTCTGATACCAACAATGACTTTACTTGGTAATGCTTACCGTATATCGCTGGACGACGTGGTATGTGTAGTAAACTTCAGCTCGACGTTGATATTGTTCAAAACCACGTAACATAGCGTCTTTGGTGTCAGCACTGAAACACAAACAATATTTTCAATCATCAAATCTTCGAATTCGGAAACATTCATGTTCGAAACAATGAAATAACGGCTATACAATTTTGATGAAGTACAATAACACATCTTACTTTTCTCCAGCAACTTCCAGGTATTGCATGGAAAGGACCCAATAATAATACGAAGCATCATTGAACCTTCGCTCGTTCACAGCATTCACAGTCAGCTGCTCCAGTACATGGAATGCTTCATCAAGTCTACCGGCTCGATGAAAAGCTGATGCACGGCAAAATATTCCGGACGGAAAAACGCATTACATATCACTGCAGTATCCAAAAGTCTATTTTCTACCTCACCTTGCTGTGCTTCGATGAAATTGTCAATTTCTGCCAGATGTTGCGCGTAGGGCATATAAATGCGTTGGCGGAATTCCGGATGTTTCTCAGCCAATAAAAACGCTTCTTCCCATTGTTTGGCTTCCACGTATAAGTCGACAATGGACTCTTGATCACCAATACGATTGTACAGCTCACTGGCGTACGTGAGCTGTCCTGCAGTTGCGAAAGTTAAATCTCCCGATTAAGTCATTATCTAGCGGAAACTCAAGAAACCCACCAAGTTTTCGGAGGTATGCGGCACACGATGCGAGCCCATCACGATCTGCTTTGTCCAGCGTTCGACCGACTTCAACCAACCTAGAATTAAAAATGAAGATTCATGAAAATAAAAAGGTTTTGAAATGAGCTTAAACCAACATGTCCACCCATCCATTTTCTCCCATGATCTTGATCGCCTTCAGAGTTTCACCAGCAGATAGGAACATTTCTGCAGCGGCACGCGGTTCATTGACGTTCTGGGCCCATTCCGCCTTCTTCTTTATCAGCTGCTTTCGATCTATTCCATCGCTTGAACCAACAAATTCCTGGAGAAACAAGAGTGACCGGCTTTTCAGGCATGCAAGATTGAAATTAAGTTGATTTTCTCTGATAAGACAACTCAGATGGCCTACTAGGAAGTCTCCACGAGTAATAATCGATCGGAAATCGTTCAGTAAATCATCACAGTGATCATATTCTGCATAATGACGAACAAAATGCAACGTACTTGAGCTAAATCGAACATTCTGAGATCCGTGTACATTTCCAACGCACTTTGCTCCTTTCCGGCTTTCTTATATAATTTTCCGGCTTCTGTGAACTTCCCTTCATACGCAAGCACATCGGCCACGAATACACTTCTATCAGTTTCTCCCCTTCTGAGGCGATCCTAAACGAGGTCCAAATAGGAATAATTTCTTTTTAAATGCGAACGAATACTTGAGTAAGTTAGTTCATCGCACCTCAATCGACGTCACCAACTGTAAATACATGAGATCACGGATCCTGGTGAAACTTTTCTTCGCGGTCATCAATTCCAATCCTTCAAGAGCTGCATGTCCGAGATTCTGCCAATCACTTTCAGTTACCCCCAAACAGGCAACTTCATACGCATCACTACGAAAATGCCGAGAATTAAGAAAATACACGAATGACAGGAGAAATTTTCAACCAACATGAAACGTTCTCTCTCCAAAAATTGATACATGGGAGCGGACAAGGGTACTTCAATCGTTTCCATGTTGTACATGTACAAACAGAAAATTTTGGACCCGGCAAAACCCACAACGAATCCCTGAAAATGAATTCAAGCGTCAAAAAGATCAATCGGAGAAAAAGAATACATGACGTACATTCAATTTCTGTTGTTGTCCAGCGAAGTCAGAGGCTTTAATCGTCAAAGTATTCTGTCCAGAGAAACATACCAAGTCGTCAAACTGCGTATTGAATGCAACACTATTTGCATTAGGTTCCTGGAAAATAATTTCAAGATTCAACAAATATCGCTGACGATTGTCAAACCCGGGGCACCATGCCTGGAACAGGAGCTCCTTCGATTGGGTATTGTAAACAAGACATTTTCCATCTTCGTCAACAACTGCCAATTTCTTACGAGACATGCTCAAGTCCAAGCATCGAATTGCAGTTGGCGCTTTCAATAGATGAACCGGAAATGCGTTATCCAAGAAAATCTTCAAAACTTGACCGCTCTTCAGGCCCAAAAGTAGACCTTCTTTACCAGGGGTTCCACCAATGACTTTGATGTATCTTATTGGAGAGTCCAACTCCCATTCACGCTCACGATTCCCAGCAAGCGTCATGCTTTGCAAGCGACGCTCCTACAGAGGTGAATGAAAGAAAATTTCGGTAATATGTTTGAGGGGTTGGAACCGATGAATGTGACCATGTTGATGAATTTAGCTGAAAGGTGGAATTGATTTAAATTTACACAAATTTAAATACCGTACACTATTATCAAACTCGACGAAATGTCTTGATGTTCGAGGGCTCCATCAGACAGAGATAAAAATAACAAAATTGCTTTTCTCATTTCAACGCTAAGGTTCCCGATTAATTTTATTCGTCACTGGATAACTATGGACAGTATTTTTGCTCTTCGGCTTCAGTTTGATTCGGAATAGACGACGTCATGTCATGTACAGTAGATACGTCTGGATTATGTTAGATAAAGTCACGCGTAGTTTGGGGAAGATGCTTTTGGTGGTAGTAGCAACTGATGTAATTCAAGCTAGATCCAGCTCGATTTACAGAAAGCTACATCGGGAATTTAAAATGAAGTAAATATAACTAGCCACAAATCTCAACTCGTAATACCTGACACAAAATGAGATGATTCGTGCAAACCACCAGAAGGTTGCAATCAAGCTTCTGATTGATTCTCTCCCGGGCTCTATACCGCATTTCCTCCACCTGCGAGCCAAGCGCTTCTGGTCCTGAATTTTCATCTCCTGCGCCACCGTCATCAGCGACATTGGGAGCAACGTACGATTCGTAAACGACCACTTTTTCCGGTAACTGAACTGCCAAGCGATTCTTGTAGATGGCAATCTTCTTCACCAAGTCTCGACAACGGATTCGGACTTTCTGGTTGGTGATCAGATGTTGAACAATTACGTCCGTCATGTTCTCTCGGAAAGCATAGCGTTCCTTGTAGAGCCCGTGCACAGTGGAAAAAACCAGTTGATAGTATGCAATTGTGCCGTCTTGACACCCGATGGCAACGTAGTGTGAGTCAGGGCGAGCAGCCGCACACCAAACCCAAGAGGCATGATCACCAATGTTTCCCAGCTTTACTCCTTCACGAGTGTAAAGCAGGCATGCTTTGTTGGATCCGCCAACCAAGATATACTCGCCGCGTGGGAAATACCGCAGGAAACAAGGGTCAAACCCTAAGGCTCTTTCTTTTCCAATCTATAAAAGTTACTCGTATTCTTCAATGTATTATTTTTTTCTTCCTAAATATACATACCAACTTTCCGCTCAGAGTGTAAAATGACATGACTTGACCCCAATCACCCACACACAAGATGTCGTGATTATCATCTCTGAAAAATGTATTTTTTTTTTGTCTTGGCTAAAGCACTGTTTCTCTGAAAAAATAATGTACTCACTGCGAGGGGTTCCAACCGACGCACCACACCGCTGAATTCGGACCTTTGGGCCTTTCAATACGAACTTTTTCTTCCCCAGCTTTACTCCTGATTGACACAGTGCCGTTGCCCATTCCAAGCGCCAAGTACTGCCCATCGTTCGTCCACGCACAGGCATTGACGCGTGAGGAAACTTTTGTTTTATGAACATTTTTCTGTTCCGGAGACCAAAGCCCAAAATCACTTATGGCACACGATGCAAGTTGGTGAGAAACAGGGTTGTAAGCCAAACATTGTACTGCGTCATTGTGCCTGAAGAAAAAATTCAGATTTCCTCATCATTAAGCTGCTTGAAATCAAGGTTGATACCTCATCATCCAGAACACAATGTTTTGCAAGGTTTGGGGCGCTTTGATAAAGAAGCAATAAACCACGTATCTCCAAATAATGGTTCAGAAAACTAAGGCTTGACGATATTTTCACTACCTGTAGTACTGTACCAATCGGTCAACTGAAACGTACGCATTTTACGTAATTGTGTGCAGAGACCACCAGAACTTCAATTCGCGATCAATAATACTGTACTGCACGGCATTTGCTTCGCAATATCAAGAGATTCAGCTAGAAAAATCCACAGTTCTGCAATGCCAGAAGTTCATTGAATATAATAAGACTGCGTGCACGCCCTCTCTGTCATACGAATGGACATTCAAGATCATAAAAAATTGCATTAGTGCAAATTGCATGTGTTGAAGCAATTGAAATTGCATTGCTTTGGGGAGCATGTGAGTTTTGCTATTGCTTTAATTGCATTGCTTTAATGCAATTTCAATTGCTTCAACACATGCAATTCCAAAGCAATGCAATTTCAATTGCTTCAACACATGCCCTTACAGAAAGAAATAACATCAAAAAAATTATGCGACGGATTACACATTTAAAAATGGATGCCACGCAAAGCTGCAAGAAAAAAAAAACTCACGAATATTTCAAAATGCCCTCAAGTTTTGATGTCCATATGATCACATGCTTATCGATGCTTCCACTGGCAAATCGCTTACCATCCTTGGCGTAGCAGACACAGACTACAGTGTCTTTGTGACCTTCGAACGACAACGAAAAAACGGAGAATCTTGCTGAAATTATGAAAAAATACGAAAGAGAAGTACCTTTTAAGGGCTGGATGAGTGATCCATCATTCGTGTCGTAAACTAGAACGCGATTTCCGGCAGCAACGACCAACTGTGTCCCATCAGGTTTAAAGCACAAGTCATATATGCTAGAAAACAGCAGAATTGAATCAACACTGAAACTCATGATTACACGGATTAACCCACCATTGTTCAGTTTTATCCCGGTCGTGGACCTTGTCAACCCACGTAGGTATCGCTCTCATCTTTCATTATTAAAATTCGAGAATGATTCGCAAAAATAAAAATAACCTGAATTTAAACGGAGACGCCACGATTATAAGCGTCTTCGCCGTCGCAAACGTGAAGAGAATGATTTTCTGATTTTCTCCATCAGAGCAATCTTATTTGAAGAATCTCAGAAGTTACAGACAGGAAAAAACCGAAATTAGGACAAAAGAAGCAGACTGTATGAGAAATGGCTCCATCAATGCACAGTGCTCAGATTTTGTTAAATGCAGCAACATCCGTACTCTGGACCTAAAAAAAAGTACGGTGGTTTCATGAAAAAATTCACGATAATCAAACAGGAAAACTTACGTAATCCTCGATTTTTTCGATCTCTTCCTGAAGCCAATCGACTGATACGTGTTCGTCTTCAACTACGCAACCAATCGTGAGTTTCTTGATTCCGTAGGCCAAAGGAACAAACTTGGCTAAAATTATAATTGCAGATAATTAAATAGATGCACCCATAATACAACGACCACCCCCTCGGACGCTCCCCTATTTCCTTAGTGCAAGGACAATACGCGCCACCGCTTCCGAAAGAGAACTAACGTAGATTTAATTTTTTTAATACTTCAGAGAGAAAATGGGAAATGTTAGAACATGCGGTAAAATCATCGAACAATTCATATGATAATACTGTACTGTAAATGTATCCAAGTGAAGTCAGTATACGCGATACATATATTTAGGTCACGCATGGTTAAAAAAACATGGATAGAAGTTGAACGAAGTGAACATCCCTCGCCCCGAGTTGTTTCAAGGACAAGGAATAGCAAAACTCACATGCTCCCCAAAGCAGTCCATCGTGTTTTATCGAACGTACGGCTTCTTCCATTGCCTGCATATCCGTTTCATCATCCCATGGCTTCACATCCAAAAGAATACTTGACTTTGCGACGATTTGCGGCTCTAATGAATTTCATCGATAATACATTCATGCGTCGGTTTGCAAGAGCAAAAAAAAAACTTACTCTTCGATTTTTTTGCAGCATAGGCGGCAAGACGTTCATCGCGGAGTTTGGCTGCAGCAGCGTCCTGAAATGTTGTCAATAGAAAAAACCTCATAATTCCCCCACATTGAATTACTAACGCAACCACGAAGGAACAGGAGCCGCTCAATACGACACTTCACTCGTAACTGTTGATAGGAAGTAAGTTCGTCCTCAAATACTACAAGAAATTACCTCCTCCTCATCGTCTGTTCCGAACAGGTCAACGTCATCGTCGTCATCAGCCGCCTTCGCTTCATCGGGTTGCTTCGGAGGAGCAGAAGTACTTCCAGAACCCGACTTCCCACCCTCCAAGGAAGCAACACGCAAGGTCAAATTTTTCAGCAATGCCTCAAGCTCGGTTACACCTAAGAACATTATTATTTTTCTTCAGAAAAGAACATTTTGTCATCTCTTTAAACAGTTAACTAACGAGCTTTCAACTGGTCCTTCTCCGATTTCAGAGCATTAATGACCTCATCATTAACGGAGCTGCCGGTTGATACCCCCATCTCCTCTTTCTTCCTTTGCAACTCTTCACGTCGACCAGCAATGATACTCGTCAGACTTTCACCTCCCAAAGGACCACGTGCAGACTTGCGCAAAAACGGAGGAAATTTTTTTTTTTTAATACAGTAAAGCATTAAGTGCGTTATACATGCAAAAATACACAGTACAGTACTTCACATGCAATCTAATGAACGGGTAGCATGACATAGCGGCGGAAATTTAAAAATAAATGAACAACGCGGAAAAACAACTGCAACCAAACGCCAAAAAACAGAGCAGGTGCCGACAGAAAAGAATTATAATACAACACTTCACTTCCCACGAACGAAAAAAAATATTAAAAAAAATGAAGTAGGGATTGAAAGCGACCGCGAACTGAGGCACGAAACTTCCACTACGGTGAGCTGCAAATGGCAATCTGCACAAGCATGCCAAGACGACTGCAATCGGTACCGTAGTATTTTTATCTTCCTTGCTTGCGCTCTTGTTCGAAGCACGCTTAGGGCCGGATACATTCCGGCTCTTGTTCTTCATTTCCTCTTGAGATTCGTCACGCTTTGGGGACGATTTCTTCGATGCTTGTTTCGTTGCTTGAGGACGATTATCCTTCACCGCAGACGCAGCGATGATAGAAGGAACCGAAGTGCGAGCCTGAGGTGCAGCACCAAGCGAAGAAACTCACAGAATCATACCCTGATGTAGCCACTGAATTCTCGAGTGCAAGATATATGCACGAGTAGACACAATTTATTGAAGGTCAAGAGAGCGCTTAGTCGTTAGTTGTTACTGGTCTTTTCAAAAATAATTACACATAAAATATTCCGAAACCACAGGAACGGAACTCTCAACTTCAAATGATAATCCGCGAAGCTCAAATGATCGACTCTATTCGAAGAAATTACACATTTCAGATAAAATCAAATTTGAAGCCATCTCTCAATCTCGAATTTTTCTCCAAAACAAACCTTCGCAAGTCCAAGTCTATAGTGCAGCTCCGCACATAAAGCACTGCGCAGATCGGTCATCTGATTAAATTCGAGTTGCTGGGAACGAACGATCCGCATCTTCTCGTCATCATTCGATGACGTCTCCTTGTCCTTGACCGAAGGCGCGCATATTTTCTTTTGTCCTTGAATCTTTTCCACCGGTTCACTCGCCAAGTCTTCCGTACTGATCGGTTCTGACTCCAATGCGGAGTTCGAACTTTTACGTTTCTTAGACTTCTTTTTCTGAGTGGCAAGAATGCCGAATTTTTCTTCAGCTCGCTGTAACTCATGGACATCGAATTCAGACTTGGAACCCGCATCGATTCTCGGCACTTTCTCTTCAAGAATGCTTTTCTCTTCAATCGTTTCTTGCTTTAAATCATTTTCAACCTCAGTTTCCACAGATTGATGCGCGAGACCCGAAGACGACGACGATGAAGCCGTGGAGGTAGATCTACCCTCGGATTTCTTGGAATTCTTCTTACGCGGCATCGCAGAATTATTTTTCTATTGGGTTTGATTCAACACTAAGCGCCGCGCGATACGAACAAGAATAATTATTCAACACTAAATAGAAAATGTCAAACAGCATTTGCGTTGTGGAGGGTAAAAATCATTGTAGACGCGAAATATATCACTCGTCCCAAATCCCACTTTTTTCACGAAGAAAAATAATTCAATCAGAGAAGAAGTAGGAGATCAGGATCGACGCGCCCTCGCCTAAAAATTAAGATCAAAATCTTTTTCTCAAAGATTGCCTTCATCGATTTCTCGTGCTGTACCATCATCAACACATTTATTTCGCCAATTCTTCAAACGCGATCCTCGCAGCGCAACAACAGAAAATTGTGAATTGAAATCAAATAGTTGATTAGGTTTGGAAACCCTATTGACATACAGACGAAGAAAAAATGCGGCCATTCTTCAGTTTCACAACATCTGCGTTGGCATAAGTGCAGGATTATCCAGTAATGTGCTGTTTGCATTGGAGAGGAATTAAGGGCTCGTGTTATTATTTTTAGTCAGTTGCACTTAGCAATCAGATTTACTACACGAGTTGTTCGAAACAAGGATCCTGGAAGGTTTTAACTCAACATTTTCCCATAGTTTTCCTCCAGAATAAGTACAACTAGAGGAAACATAAAATTACTCGTAAGAGGTGAATGACAACAAATGCAGCTCTTTTTTCGTTATATAGAACCGGACCTTATCACTTCACGTAGAGGTAAGGCAAACGCTCTCTTTTTATACAAAACCAACACGTTTATACATTAGTTAATCGTATTTAAAAGTTGCTTTTAATGCAATTAGGTCAAATACAGAAGATACATGATCGTTATCTTATAAAGGCCTTCACTGAAGGCGCGCTCTGATATTCCTGCGCATCACTAGGCGTCAATCGGACGGAAGCATGATGCCAGACGGTTTCGAGGAAAACCTTCAATATGATGCTTACAGATAATACCCAACACGACACAATCCAGCAAAACAACAACCCACCAAACAGTAATAACGTTAGTTCCAAACAAATATACGGTATAAACGTGACCCTCATCGCAAATGATCAATGCTCATCAAACAATCGAACCATACGAGACTGACCTTGAAGATTCCTGCCTGAAAGCGTTTCTCAGCTTCAGCAGCTAACAGAAATCCAACTGAGGAATCACCCAAATTTTTAACTGCCTGACGTGCCGCGGCGCTTTCAAGTACGGTTGTTACCAAGGGATGCATTAATGTTTGCACAAGACAATATTTGCACGGAGGAAAATTGGGTGAAAGAGAGGCTTTCTGAAAAGGGACATAAAATAGTAGAAAATGCAACAATATAAAAACATGATCAAAAACCAAAACGTTAAAATTAGTCTACATCAACATAATTTATTGCACAGAATCACTCATCAATATGGAGTTAAAATTTCTACGCCGTGAGCGGTGATTGCCACTGTGTGCTCAAATTGAGCAGCACGAGAATCATCCCTCGTCACGGCAGTCCATCCATCACTCAATATGGCCACTTCTTCGGTACCCTGTCCAACAGCTGGTTCAATCGTGAAGGTCATGCCCTCACACATCACTTGGGCATTATCGTTTCCTAGACGCAGAGTTCAGATAAACTGATCAATATTGGAAGGCCAACATCTAGAAAAACTGAACCTACGAAAATGCAGAACATCCGGAGCGCCGTGAAAGTAAGAGCCGATGCCATGGCCAGCAAACATCGGAAGAATAGTGAGGCCCTCGGCGTCGGTAATTTCCTCAATAACGTCTCCTTCCAAATGAAAAGGAAATTATAAATGAGTGGTTCAATTACTTCCTTCATCTACATTCATGCGAACCTATTTTGCTGAGTGGAACACCAGGACCACACGCATTCACTGCGGCATCTCGACAGCGTTTCGCCACATCGGTTAATCGTTTACCTTGTTCATCAACGTTTCCGACTAGAAATGTCTCCGCACAGTCACCGTGAAAACCGTCCAGATAGAACTGACCACAAGAGAAGCATGTCTGAAGATAAACGGGACAGTATAAAATGAACGGAGTCCGTACCTACAGTTACGTCCACAGATATCAGGTCTCCAGATACTAATGGCCTGTCGTCCGGAATTCCATGGCAAACAACATTGTTCACCGATGTACAACACGATTTTGGGTACCCCCGATAATTCAGAGTGGAAGGATACGCATTCGCTTTCATGCCGAACTCATGAATCACCAAATCCAAGTAATCCGTGGTAATACCGGGCTGTGCGGAAATAGGTAACGGCGACGAACACACGAGAAGTGATCAAGTGAGGTGAAGAAAAAAGGCAGAATTTGCTTAGATATTCCGCGCAACAATTCAAGCCTCAACCAAACCCATCGGAAAGATGACCCCTATCTGAACCCAATACGCTGCACAAGTAATAATTCCAACGTCTAGCGAAGTTCATTACGCATCTCTTACTTGGATGTGACGCTTGACTTCATTTAATGCTGCCCTTGCCAGAGCTCCAACTCTTCTCATGGATTCCAATTCACGATCGTCCTTCAGATCAATACCCGGTGCAGGGAACGCTGGCACTCCAGTCACGGCGTACGGCGGAAGTTTAACAAATTCCGGGACTTTGCGCATGGGGGATATCTTTCCGGGAGAGACCAGACTGTATTTTCCGAAGCGCTCATCCGGTTTCTTACGAAAAAATTGTCCGAACGCACTAATGACGGATCGTATGTGCTGGCAATTACACGATTTCAATTCTCTGGATAGTATTCGATGGGCTGAACGCACAGAAATCATATCTCCTGAAATTTTGAAACGGATAGAAAGATGCACAAGTCTAAGGGCAAGACAATAATAACACGAACAAATTTTAAATTTTCGAGCAATTGTGTAACACTCTTCAAAAAACAAACAGTTCAAAGTGCAAACCGTCGAAGAATGATCCTTGACAAGATAAATTATCACAAACTCTTCCTTCAGTACGGATGTCTTAGAAAAATCAGCGAAAACGTTACGCTTACTTAACGCATCATTCCAATCATGAAATGCAGCATGACACAAACTTTTCTATGAGCAGTCGTGTGCAAATATCATGCTGCACGAAGGAATTTTCCGTTTCACAAAAACAATTGCACAGCGCAAAACAAAAATGGCCTTACTCAGTTATCAACAAGGAAGTTATTTGTCATTGCTTGCTCAAAGTCTTTCATCAACGGAACAGAAGGCTCAGTCATCCCGTGTTTCACGTGAGGAGGTTGGTAAATTACCCTTTCACTTCTTCGTGAGACGGTCGCCGTCTCCGGTTTCTGTGAAAAGGAATAATGAAATTTACAGCCGAGAAAGCATGCATACGCACTAACTAGATCACACACCTTACAAAAACCAAAAGCAGCCAACGGAACGCCTTTCTTGCTATACAATTCAACGGACAACTCATTGATTTTAAACGGTTTGAAGTCGCGTGACGCGAAGTCCAAAATGCAAACAAGACAAGCCCGCGAAACATTCGTCAAACGCTGGCCATCAATGAGCTTCGTCTTCACAGCCACCAAAAATTTTTCGAACACCTCAGGTTGTTGCTTTTGAATCATTTCACCGGCACGCTGAACCTGGACCAATAATCGAAAATTCCTTGAAATGAAAACTCCCAGGAACAGCTAACGAGTGTATCGTGCTGTTTTTGAAGCAACCGTATCTCGAATAGGGCTTACCTGTCGACAGCATTCCATAATCGAATCTTCTGTTGCAAAATCATCGATAAAATTGAAGAGGTAGTCTGACGCTGCGCTCACAAGAACGGGAACAGGTGATCCGTTCACCATGCGCATTTCAACCAACACTTCGTACAAAAGAGCGATGGAGTTCAGATACTTCGCATAAGACTTATCACGTGTAAGTCCTCGAGCTGTAGGAATGCAAGGAAAAGTAAGGCGGGGCCAATCCAAACACACGGAAGAGGAAGAATGGGCCAATTTCACTGGGTTCTGGTACAGAATGTCATTTACAATGAAAAGTAACATCTACTCTCAAGAAAGCGTTAGAATATATAACATTTAATCAATTTCAATTTACTGCCTTCACCCGAATACCGACTCGATGCTGACAGAGTACATTTCAACATACTGTACCATGATATCTTGCAGCGAATTATATCCGTTTTTTACTCTTTGTGCGATCATTTCCTATCATCCCAACATATGTACAATATTAGTCTTGTTGGATTCATAAAGCTTAGGCTTTCCGCTACTGTACCTGTTCTGCTTGGCTGCAGAGAAACTTTATACAGCTTTATTTACGTGCGATTCCAAAAGCAGATTTAATAATTTCGAAGCTAGAAAAGAATACTCAAATATAGGAAAAAGAAAATCTTTCGTACAGTTCGTAAACTTGAAAAATTAGAGAAAAATGAGATGGACAGAAAGAAGTGCTCGAACATCCGAATCACATATCACGTAACATTAAAATTGATGCATTATAACAGCCGAAGAGGAGGCAGATGCAGCATTACACCAAGACCGTTCACTGCGTACGCCCAGTATGCAAGGAATCTCCATAGATCCCGTATTTTCAAGAAATACGTGAACTGACCTTGGAAGTCCAATTGAAAACGATCCAGTATCAATCCACGGAAATTCACGCTTCCTACTTGGAAGCCTTGAATTTTGGCACAAAGCTGTGCAAATTTTCGACCAAAATCTCTGTTTTCCAAGCACTTCAGATGAAGCACTTCGACGCAATCTCTGTGCACACAGGAAAAAATTAAAAAACATACAGTAACAGTGAAATTCAGGGAAGCACTAAGATCTACCTAAGGCAGTCTTCATCGCGACATTTAGTCGTAATCGTCGTGCAAAGAATCCTCATGGTGTCTTGCGTCTGTCCAGGACTCAAATCATGTATGAGACTTGCAAGGTTTTCGCCCAATTCTGCACCTGACGACTAAACGAAAGATGTCGTATGTGTCAAGGTCAAATTAAAACGTTGAAGGAAACAAAAATACTTACAGCTTTTTCGGTATGGTTTCCGTTCATCGCAAACCTCGAACGAAGCAGTGCGACCAGGCACCAAAAAATATTTTTTGTGCAACCTTCGAAAAAAATCAAACATTGGCTAGCGCTCTAAAGTGAAATTCCCAAAGAACATTCAAAAGTGTGCTCATCATAAATTCCTGGATTTTCACTTGATTTGAACATTCAATAAACTCGGAGCTTTGACAACTCCTTTTCCAACTACTTCAAACGGGACGTCTTTGAATTTGGCGATAAGGTCACTGCCCGTACGGAAATCAGGCATCAACGACTCCCAAACTTTCTTTTTTGGATTCAAAACAGAATCTGGATTCCGAGAATAACCCGCGAAGGTTATCAAGTCTCCAGTCGATGCGGTCTCCGGGGGCGAAAGAATCTCCACTTTATCCGGGGTTGAAGCACACATGACCATTCCCTCAGAAGTCACCCCACGCATTTTAGCGGGCTTCAAATTGCAGAGTACAACCACCATTCTATCGCGCATTTCTTCAATTGGCACGTACTTCACCAAGCCAGAAACAATGGTCCGCGGAGCAGACTCTCCCAGGTCAATTTTTTCCACGTACAGAGAATCCGCATCGGGGTGACGCTCGCACGAAACAATTTTCCCTGGAACACGAATAAGTATGCAATTGGAATAAATGAATGCCTACATTCCACCTCTCACCTATGCGAAAATCCAATCTTCCAGGATGAATTTCTTCAGACTTCTGTTCACCGACGCCTTTACCTTTCGAGGCGATTTTTGGTTGCTGGTTCTCAACAACACCCCCCGACTTGGCCTTCGCGTCAATGCCATCCGTTGAGACTTTGTCCGTCTTCCCGCGGTTATTTTTTGCAGTAGATTTCACTGTATCTGTGCTGGACGGTTCGTTCAAAATCGAGAACGCAGGCTGTTGCATCTTGTCGAGAACAGATGCTAGCTCGGACTTCAGGGAAGCGTTCTCGGCTCTCAATTCCTTAAGCCTTTTCATGGAGTCAACGCTGGAAGCATCTTTTATAGTGCGTATCTGCAGCACGCCAACATGTTTCAAACACTTGATCGACAAGCCGAACGGTACGAATCTCATCGCTAATAACACCCACCTGATCTCGAATCGCTGCAATAAGATTCGCAATCGCGTTATCCATGGCAAGCGGCTTATCGATCTCGTCACGCATCTTTCCGATTCCAACACACTGCTTAACCGTAATGTTGCACTGAATGGTCTATCTGCATTATCTTTGAGCACAAAGAAAAGATCATTCTCACAATGTGATTACCTCAGAGATGTGTCTCCTCGAACTACCAGTACGTCACAAAATTTTCAGTAACATTGAATAACGTATTCAACAGCTCACATGCGGTATATTCTGAGCATCAGGCGATGACTACGACTTCACCGCACTTAATCTTATCCTGCGCATTCGTTCTTCCGTCTCCCACTGGTAGCGCTTTAATCGATTTCCATGTCGCAAGTTGAGTATACTAGTGTACTGAAAACAGTACAGTACAATATAGTACTGTATCTTTGAATTGAAGCGTCCATGCCATTGCTTGTACAGTACTCAATTGCATTTTGTATAGATCATGAATAGGAATAATAACTTCATCAATTAAATGATATAGATACTGCATTTCAGTTTTTTTACTTAGAAAATTGTGTTTTGATCTTGATTTTTCCTTGCTCAAACTTGCAGAAAATTTCTGGGCAAGACTTAATTTACATAATTCTCTTCAGATAATGTCCACATTTTCCATGTATTTCTGTTGAAAAGTCATCTAAAAAGCCTTTCATAGTGCGTAGTACTGTAATACAGAACACAGATTAACACTATACGGCATGCAGAGACCTCTCACCTCATCATCAGGTGCTGCTTACAATATTCATTGTAAGCAGCACCTGCTGATGATGAGGTGAGAAATTTTCTGCAAGTTTGAGCAAGGAAAAATCATGATCAAAACACAATTTTCTAAGTAAAAAAACTGAAATGCAGTATCTATATCATTTAATTGATGAAGTTATTATTCCTATTCATAATGCTGTTTGACACCAGGCCTTGGATGAACGTGTTTTGACAGAGAATGCAGCCACTGCGGCTGCTCAATATCACCTGGCAATTGTCCCTGCTTCCATTCAAGGCATTGCCTTGGCAGTGCAGGTGGCAGAAGCAGTTGGTCAGCACCTCTGTGCAGTGGATGCTGACATGACAAACCAGGAGCAAGAGTTGCAGAGGTTGGGTTCCCACACGTCCCTCCAAAGTGGGGACACCTGTTGCCGCAGTTGACAACCAGAAGGCAACCCACTGGGGGGTACACAATGGTGAGCCTGAGGCACATTCATGACTGACTGACAAGTTTCCAGAGGCACAAAGATTCCTGATTGGTACCCCATGTTGGCAGCCAAGTGCTCAGACTCAAGCAGAAATGCAACCAGGCAAGGAGCACCAAAGGACAAGTCACTGGGACACTGGCGGTACAAAGATGAGCTCTAGGATTGGAGGGACCTACCAACTTGGCCTAAATTGTGAGCTTTTGAGACTTTTTTGTTGCACTGGGAAACATGATGGTTTTTTTATGATGGACACATGGGTTGGATTGAGAGGCTGGAAGCCCCCAAACCACCTGGTTTGGGTTTCAGGCCTGGCAGTGCGCAGACCCGCACAGCCATTTCCTGGTGCAGGCGCCAATTGAGGATGCCACCTCTTGTTAGGTTGGTGCATGCGCCATTGTGGCCAACCACCCCAGCGCTTGCAACATCTGCAAGACCCCAGTTTTGGGGTCCTTTGGCCCCGCACCAGCCATGCAGCCAGCTGGATCCAAAGGGGAGGATTTTGTGGGGTCAAGCCTAAGGACATGACCTGAGCAAAGTGTCTTTGCTTGGGCACGCCAGGCCACGTGGCAGCAAGACATTTGCAGCAGAAGTCCCAGCTGCGCACCAGGTTCACCTCAATGCAGCAAACCGGGAATGTTATCACAAATTAAGATTGCAACCATTTTTCATCTTTGGTAAAACAAGTGGTATTCACTTGCCAGCTCCACCTGAACCTAGGAGGACCTTTGGAGGACTGCAATGTGTACAATGTGATTGTGTGTGCATGATCTCAGCTGATTGCGTGTTAGACCCTTTTCTGTTGATAGGAATTCCTGTGTATGTTGCCTGAGGTTATCTTTCTTGTGCTTGGAAGTAAAAGCTTTTGAGGGACTCCCTTAACCCTAGGATGGTGGAGGGTTCTTTCTCAGTGCACGGCAGAGTTGGAATTTTTCCGGTGGGCGGCACATTTCAGTTTGACCCAAGGTTACTGAAATGCGCCCAGGTTGAGGAGGACTAAGTAGGGAAAAATCCCGGAGGTGCATTTTCTTTTGTTCCCAAGATTTTCCCATGCAAATCCTATGCCAGGAATGCAGGAAAAAATGCCACCCAGCCAGGGATTTTTTTTTAATTTTTGTTGAAAATTTTCTGCAGGATTAGAAAAAAATATCAGACTTTTTCCTGACTTAGCCCTTGGTAAAAAAAAAAACTAGGTTTTTTTATTTCCAGTGTCCAGTGGCACACAATTTTGCAAAAATAACCCAACTTTGCTGCACAAGGGTTAAGGAGGATCTGGCTCCTAAAGGCCGAGTGCTGTGTTTCATTTGCAACCCCTTTGTCATGAACTGGTTGACATTTGCTATTTAAAAATTTTAAGCATATCAATGATCTGCACAAAATTAAAGTGATCTTAGGAATCTTGAGCTCTCAACTCTCTGAAATCCACAGTTTTACAGGGCTTTAATAGAAAATGTTAGGATTTTTTTCTTTTTTGTTTACCACGTCATGTCTCTTGATTAAAAAAACAATAATAACTCACTCAAAATTGGCTTAATTTTTGTCATTCTTCTATAAAAAATATTAATTCAGTGATAGGATTGGTTAAATGCATAGTACTGTATGCACATTTTGTTACACCTTGAAACTATCTGTTTTGCAAGTTCCCTTCATCTTCTCACTAAGGAATTGGTTGTACCCATTTTTGTTGTTGGCGTTGGGTGCAGACCACCAAAGAATCCATATCATAAATTGGTTGGCTCATGTATGGAATGAAATTGTATTTTTGAAATTGAAATTGAAATTGAAATATTGAAATTTTTTTTAAATTCAAGAACCACAAATTTTAACTCTCTAGGTTAGGTTGTACAGTATGGTGGGTTATAGAGTGAGGTAATGTGTAGTTCATGGTATGGTACAATTGAGTGTAGGGTGGGACAGTTTGTAGTGTAGAGTGGAGTATGTTACAGTGTTGTGTAGGGAAGGTTGTGGTGTAGGGTAGGGTAGTTTGTAGGGTAGGTTTGGTTGTGGTGTAGGGTAGTTTGTAGTGTAGGGTGGGTTGTAGTGGATGGTAGGTTGAAATGTAGAGTAGGTTTTAGTGTAGGGTCAGTTGTAGTCTAGGGTAGGTTGTAGTGTAGGGTAGGTGGATGGCATTGGTACATAGTAGTCTGTTGGGTATTTTATGCATGTTTCCACACATTGCCCAGGTGTGGCTGGGCACTATCAGCTAGTTGTATATAAATACAGTATAGTATACTCTGGCTGTGCACGAAAATTGGCTTCCGTTTCGCGGACCATCCCGCCGGAATTTCAGAGACATAGAGGATTAAAAAATGGGTTTCCATGATGAGGGCTCCCGGAAAAAGAAAGGCCCACTCTTATAATTGAGTTGATGAGCGTGAAAACAGTCTTCTCGCGCAGCTGAGGGTCGACGCAAAAGCGGGAAATCGTGCCAAAGATTCCCCAGCGGTGCTCATCTTCGCCGGCGGGCGTGAGAAGTTCCCATCATCATCAGAGGAGAAAACTGCGGGGGGCGTCGCCAACTCACACACACACACATACCGGCTGTGGCGGCGGCACCACCACCGCTACCACCAACAGCAGAAGCAGCAGCTTCTTCTTACCTACCTACCTGTAACAAAACCCGGCACAACATCACGAAGCCTTCATCCGAATATTCTGTGTCAGATATCAGACTATATACGTGCATGCTGCTGCTTCCAGGAGGGGCCTTTTCTTCTTCTTCTTCTTCTTGTTCTTCTTCCTCCCGGCTGAAACTAAACCCAAGAGAATGTTCCGTGACGGCATCAACGCCAGATTTTCGCGTGAATCTGGAGCTGCTCCGTTTCGCACGACCTGGGAAACATGTTCCTTACTTATCAAATCCGTCTTATATATACTCGTCGCGGGAATCCTTGCAAATCATAGTTGGATAGAGTACACATCCTTCACTTTCTATTATTCCTTTTTTTTTTCTTTATGCGGGGGAACAGGCATCCTCACTTCTACACATCCTGGACTTTTTATTATTGCATTTTTTTGTTTCTGCGTGAGAACATGCATCCTCACTTATAGCATCCTGGACTTATTTTAATTGCACAATTATTTTCTGCGGAAAAAAAAATTATAATCTGCAGAAGGAATTCAGCTCCAAAGAAATTTTCATCCCCATCGACAAAATTACGCGCTCAACTCCTCTTTGTTACTCCAATCGATTTTTTTCTTCTGGAATAGAATCATGAGCATACTGTATATTTTTGCATTCCTTAAATAAAACAAGATGTGTCGACATCCCGTACAGTACAGTATTTATATTTATTTACTGTACGAGGTACGTTTGTCTTCAGGTTTTTCCTTACAAACTTGAAAAATGTACTACAAGTAATCTGTGATACTTGAAGCGTTACTGCGCAGTTTCGATATTTCTTCTTGATCGATTAATCGTCAAAAATATGATTATGCTCTGTTCATTATCAGTTTCCACTCAAAATAATCTGAGTAATGTTCCGGAATAATAAGTAATTTTAGACCAGAATTGTATTCATGTACCTCATACTGAAGGGGTTTTTTTTTTTAAGGATAAAGTCAGTTGATCAAAGCAGAAAATGTATTAAATGCGAAGGATAGAATGATAGATAATATCACCAGTCAAATATTTTTAAAGTCCTTTGATTTTTGGACAGAACCATAAGAAAATAGTTTAAAATGCATCAGTAATGCTTTTATTTCCTAAATGAAATATTTCCATACAGTGCTTATTAGTAAGGATTTGGATTTGAGGTCATAGTGTAGTAGGCTTTCCGAAAGATTTGCGGGAATACCACTGATGTTCCTTGTTCATTAAACAACAAGACAAAAAACTCATCCAAAAAAAGATTTGAAAAGCTATCTCCAATTTGTTGGAGTTGCGTATGTATTGCACGGCATCTTAGCTCTGTTTGTAAATGGATTGTTTTGGATCAACTGGAACTTTAGAATGAATTCATGTCTCAAATACGAGTGAAACATAATTTTTCACATGCGATGAGAAGGATCCTGAATGTCCAGAGCAACAAAGATATATCCTTCATGAAGCAAAAACTACAAAAACAAAGGCCCTTCCCCCATATGTAACTCTTTGTAAGCACATGATGAAGTACTGTACTTATAAATCTTTCATTAAATGCGAACATGTTAATTTCAAATTAGGTTACTGCTAAAAAAAAAAGACTCAGATGAAAAATGACATAATTCCTCTTTCAGCAAACAACAAGGAACTTTGATTCCACAGATGTCTTCATGAAAATTCGTTCCTGGTTCCAAAATTAATAATTTTTAATTTTTCAGACAGAAGAAATGAACGAACGTGTCGGAATTGATAGAATTTTACATTCCAGTTTATTCTTGGGGCATGTTAAGCAGACTGGTCATCAGGTTTTCTCACCTATACAGTACTTATATCTATGGTACTTATTGCTGCGACGCCCACAATGACTTGCTGCGAAATAGGTAAAAATTACAGCAACAAATTGAAAAAGACATGGTCAGTTTCAAACATATTAAACAATAAAAGCTTTTTCATGATCTTATAAGTTCACACCTTGTATGACTGGGAGACCGAGGTATGCTGAGATCCTATTGTTAGCAAGTGAATATTTGCAAATGGAGAAGGGGAGAAGTCCGTCGTCACGCGCTTATACGATATGCTGCCTTGCCAAGAAAATGCGCAGATTTTCCGCAAATCCCGCGGCATCACGGAGCAAACAGGTGGGAAATGCGGATGAAGTTGGGCAACTTTGTTGCCGGCATTTTACGCCGTGGGACGAATCGGTCTCAAGGTGCACCAAAGGAAATACTGTAGAGAGAGAGAGAGGAAGAGAAAATACCAAAAAAAAAGCTATGGCGGAAAAAGGAGGCAAAAATAGCAAGAAAAAAAAAAACCTCGTTGGATTCGAGGTGGCGATAAAATGAGCGCCGAACAGCCGCTGGCAAACAAACGAAAACGGCGTTATTGCGTGCAGAAATGCTTCCTTCTTTGCCAAAAAATGAAAAAAAAGGTTGATTATGGCGGATGCAGTGTATAACCCAGTCGGCATAATTGTGGTTCCCACGCCGAGTTGGCTTGCCAGTGTTTGCCCGTGTGCGAAAATTCATTCGCAATACTGCTCGAACCGCCTTCCGTCCAAAAAAAAGTCCGAAAAAGCGGAACAGCCGGAATTATTCTGTTTTAAAACTTATTCTTCGAGTTGAGACTTTTGCCTACAGTTTTGTTCTTGCAATAAAAAGATGCATATCTTTATTTCCAGATGCTTTTTTTTGTTTTTTGGTCTTGTTGAATGGGTTCAGAATTTTCCTGGTGGAAATGTCTGCTTATGGTTCGAAAAACCTTTTTTAGCTCAGCCACACGAAATTTGCCTTGATTCCGAACAGCTGAAAACCTTTTTTATAGTTTGCATTTTGCAAACAAAAGTTTTACCGTGTTTTTCTTTTGACTGTGTGTCTCTGATCATGCCTAGGTTTTTAGCCTGATTTGCCTGTGTTTATAGGTTTTGGATTAGGGATTAAAAAAAGGATATTCTAAAGGACTCCACTAAAGAGGATCCAGCCTCATAAAGGCTGATTGGGGTGTTTCATTTTTTTCCTTCCAACCTTTGTTGGATACTGGCCCACAGATGCCTTGCTCATTGGGTCATGTCAAGTGTGACCCCACATGCACTTTGTTCAATGTACAGAACAGAACGCATGAGCCAAAAATTATCCACAATTTTACTGTACTTTTATAAAGGCAGGCTATGCAAGAAAATCCAAATATTTTTGTCAATGCAAATCTCTTGAAATTTGATAAATAATTTCTAGAAATGTTATTACTGGGAAGAACTTATCCTTGCCTATAGATCAGTTTTTGTTGATCATATATCCTTTTCATTTAATGACAGCACATTTTCAAAAAAATCCATGTTATACAAAAATGGACTCACAAATACTGTATACAGGAAGTTGTTTCTTATCATGTCTACATTTCTTGATCAGATTTTCCTAAAACTTCATAAACCTGCGAACCTGGGAAATTGGGCATTTGTTCAAGTATAATTCAGCAGATCCCATGCTCATGGTTTAGAATTTTTAAATTTGAGAAATCTTTTTCCTCATTTTTTGGAAACAAGGTTTCATGAATCCGGCATGCGGGGAAAAATCCCCGTTTCAAAGCAACGTCACTCTTTGACACCCAGTCAGGGACTCAGGACAGCATTCTTTAATCCTCGCCTTTACATCCAGGAATTTGAAAAAGAAAAGGTAACACGAGAGCGAACGAAGAATTAAGAAGAGGGGGGGGGGGCCTCTTTTCCCAGGGATCGAGTTGCGAAGTCGTGGAAAAACGGCGAGTCACCAATCAGCCATTGAATGTTGGCTAAAAAAAAAAATGAGAGGGGGTTGCAAGTGCTGATGCTGAGCTTCCCCCCCTTTTTTTGAAATCAACCCCGTTTTTAGCCTGGAGGCCTTTGCTTCAACTTTCCTCTCCTTTTCTCTATCGTTTTTTTTTTTCATCATACTAAGGCACTCAACGTCAGCAAACGGCATTTGTTCTTCACCGTGGACATCGATTGAAACCGGAGTTGCCGAGATAAAGGGGATGTTGGCGTATGCGGGTTTAGGGGTGCAATTTATCAGGGATTTGGATGAGATTGATGCTTTACAGAAATAGGTTCCGTTCCCATGTACATGAAAGCTTTGCAACTTTTTTTAATGTGCAGATCGGTTCGAGAGCAGACCAAGGAACCCGTCGATTTCAAAAATTAATACTAAAAATATAAACGGCATTTTCCAACACATACGCTATCCAATGCAATCAGAAAGTTGTGTCCCAATTTTGCCAAAAAGTATCTACAATGTCTAAGCAAAGAGATAGATCAATGTTTTTTCCAACCCGTAACATCGTGGGTTTTACATTGATCAATTCTAGAGGTTGAATTTCTGCAGCTGGCCAAGTTGTCCAAAGAGAAAAGAATTCAAAAATACGATTTTTTAGTTTTTGCTGAACATTTTAAAGATGGAGAGGGCGTTTTTCAAAATTTGAAATGCTGTAAGAATGTTGGATTGAAGGCAAAAAAAAGTTTTGAGTCGGAGTGGGTAGATAAAGTTAAAAATAAAATTTGCACAGTTTCCTTGGAAATTAAAGTATTGGCTAAGAAGTACAGTACTTTTTAAAGGTGTGATTAGTATCCAGAAATAATGACAAAGCGTATCCAATGATTATGTATCTATGTTTCAATTTTGAAGGAAATTCGAAAACAATCAACTTGAAGGCAAATTACTTCAGCGAGAAATTCGAATCTCAGAGTCACATTTCTGTTGAGAAATAATCGACTCAAAATTTACGGAAATGTACCTAAATGGTGGACGAAAACTGACTGCAATGTACTTCATTTTTTCTCTCTTGTATTTCATATATTGAACTACCTTACAGCATGCTGAATGATCCAGTTAAAAGAGAACTACACCAGTACACAAAAAAAAGCGCTTGTCGGGAATTTTTCACCCAGTGTTGAGAAATTCACTTCAAATCTTGCTTGATGACTCGAAATCCTTTGATAAAAACGGGAGCACTTTTCTTTTGAAAGGTGAATCCGGTTTTTTCCGGACGAGATGAAGAAGTCGAAATATCACGTCCTAGTTCGTGGTCTTTTTTTCGAAGAAAAATCATTAGCGGTGTCCCCTCCCCCTCTTTACAGTTATCGGGTCACTAACTACAAGGGCGAAAAGGATCATGCAGTAAGCAGTATTTGGGGAGGACAGAATTGCAAAGGTGACTTCAGCGCACATAATAAAAAATCGCTAAAAGAAAGAGCGCATGTCATGTCATATCCCTTAAACTCTTACAGAGCGTACGCGTACGTGTCGCAGTGTCACTATGCCCGGTTGTTTAAAGTACACACGAAGCGTTTTTTTTATTTTCAAATGAAAAATGACAAACATAAAAAGAGAACATATAGCAAAGCTTACAGTTGCAAACATCCAGTAATCGCGCAGAATTGAAACTAGCTAACGTATAACAAAAGCTTCCACCTTATATTCTGTGCTCATCTTCCTTTTTTTTTGCGCAGAACTGGGAAATAATCCATCAATCTTGAAGTAACCATATCATAGTTGAAGCACCGTGTTTTCCAGCGAATGAGTTTTATTAAATTTTTTTTGAAAACAACGAAAATCTTGCACATAATGAGAAGAATTCGCAACTCTGTTCATTATGCGTATCAAAATCCGTAAGAGCGTTTTTCACGCCTTCGAAACTTTGTCAATGAAAAACATTTACATTTCTTTAATATAAATTTATACCTGGAGAACAAGTAATGTTCTGAATTATTCCGCTAAATCAAATGATTGAATTTTATGACAGCTTTTGCGTCGCACAGAACAAATAAATCAACATCACTTATAGAGTATACCAGACATTTAAAAAAGTAGTGTAGCTTTTCTACAATAGTAAAGGATGGAATATGATTTTGTCCGAATTATTTTTTAGCGATTTTCTTTCTCGCGTACAGTACAGTATAGGGAATTTGAGAATGTCTCGCATGCGCATGCACAGCGTCACAGTGATACGGGCCAACAAATTTCATGTGTGCTTCGCAAAAAAAATTTTTCAAATGAAAAATGACAAACATAAAAAGAGAACATATAGCAAAGCTTACAGTTGCAAACATCCAGTAATCGCGCAGAATTGAAACTAGCTAACGTGCAACAAAAGCTTCCACCTTATTCTGTGCTCATCTTCCTTTTTTTTTTTTTTTGCGCAGAACTGGGAAATAATCCATCAATCTTGAAGTAACCATATCATAGTTGAAGCACCGTGTTTTCCAACGAATGAGTTTTATTAAATTTTTTTGACAACAACGAAAATCTTGCACATAATGGGAAGAATTCGCAACTCTGTTCATTATGCGTATCAAAATCCGTGAGAGCGTTTTTCACGCCTTCGAAACTTTGTCAATGCAAAACATTTACATTTCTTTAATATAAATTTATACCTGGAGAACAAGTAATGTTCTGAATTATTCCGCTAAATCAAATGATTAAATTTTATGACAGCTTTTGCGTCGCACAGAACAAATAAATCAACATCACTTATAGAGTATACCAGACATTTAAAAAAGTAGTGTAGCTTTTCTACAATAGTAAAGGATGGAATATGATTTTGTCCGAAGAAATTAACGACTTCCGAGTTACTTTAGTGGGACATGGAAATAAGCCTATCAATTTTCGAGAAACGCTTATAATCGTTAAAAAAAATCATTTGAGAATATATTTTATATAGGTGCTAATGAACTTCACTGATGTTTCAGTCAAATAAGAGATGAATTCAATTTAGTGAAACCTGCTGGCGAAATCGTCTGTATCACCTTCATGAGAAACGAATCGTCTTCGTTCCGCAGCTCATCAGAAGCGTAATTTTATCCAGAGGTAAAATAAAGTCACGGACTTTCAGACGTCCGGGGTTTTGAATGAAAGGCTTTAGATTTTCTGAAACTATTTTCCCACGCTTCAGAAAAAAATTGCGCATGGCAAGGGGGAATGAAATTTGACTTGACATCCGATCCTGCGGATTCCTGACCCTCCACGCTCCAGTTTTCCCTTGGCGCTGAAAGAGTTAGGACTTTACGTCTATTCACGTCCACCTTTTTCCCGCTTGTCTTTCCTTATCGTGGGGGGGGGGGATTTTTTTTGGGGGGTGGGGTGTAGTAGGCAGGGTTCGGCCTTTCCGTAAGGACGACCATGTCAACATGTCACAACGCAGTAATTACTCCGCTATTCAAAAGATCATGACCCAGACAGCTGTTTTTTTCCAGTTATAAAAAAATGTAACTTTGGCACAACCTTTCCGAGATCATGTTCAAACCTAAAAATTGGGAAGCAACGGAAAAGAGTTTGTTCTCCAAAGTTTTTTTTTTTTTTCGGAAATTACGTATGTGTGAACTGCCTTTTGAATCTTTGCACATTTTTTTAAACCAAGAAAGCCAGCTTCAATAATGTGTCAGATTTATGAAAAATTTCGTAGGTGTACGTTTGAAAATTTTACGGATACTATTTATTTCCTTTGAAATACTGTAACCGAAACGCTTACTTGCTCAACATTGCTTTCCGAATTTCAAATATTTTTTATCGAAGAAATCCAGCTTTTCTGTAGAGGGTTTATTGGAACAATTCGCAAAAAGTACCGCAGATGCTTAAAATTTTTAATGCAGTATAACTGTTATTTAATTCAATTGTCACACATTTTCCCATTATATGTAAACCCCACTGTTTGTAGCATCGTAAATGTCTTCATCCAAGAATTTCAGTATTCCGAACCGCCAACTTCGGCACTTCTTTTTATGCAAAACTGAAATGCCACCTAAAAACCTTCAATGTCACTTGAAACCACTGCTGATTCAGAAGCATTAACAGGGTTTTTTCAATTTTTGAGAGATTCATTTCCTGTGAGAGATTACGCAAATTTTTACAAGATGACCAACTCTATGATGTCAGACACGAATAGAAAAGGTGCGCCATTTTTGAAAAATGTTTCTGTCGATATTCTTGGAGTAAAATCAAGTGGCTATAAAAATATTTTTTTTAATGAGGCTCACTATAGTTTATCTTGAATCGCCGATTATAATTGTGTTTGAAGATCTGAGAAAATCGAGGAATCGGCCGAAAAAAAGGTAAACTATATCGATTTCACAATGTTTCGAAAAAATGTATTCCTGTCTCCAACGGACAACTGTACCGCAATTTTCTCTCCCCCGTTTTGCCTCAAACAAAACGGAAGGGTCCGTGAAACCGGATAAATTGCAAGCCGACTTTTCGCTCCAATAACTCTTTTAAAAAAGATCCGAGTGTCAGTGACAAACCCCTTTTTTAACTGTAAAAAGTGATGAATGGAAGGTTTCCCTGCACCTTCCCAGCTTTTTTTNGCGGATTCCTGACCCTCCACGCTCCAGTTTTCCCTTGGCGCTGAATCTCAATCCTGAAATGCAGATAAGTGCAGGTGGAAAAAGGGCGAACAGAAAGGAATAGCACCCCCCCCCCCTAAAAAAAACCCCCCACCCCACATCATCCGTCCCAAGCCGGAAAGGCATTCCTGCTTCATGTCAACATGTCACAACGCAGTAATTACTCCGCTATTCAAAAGATCATGACCCAGACAGCTGTTTTTTTCCAGTTATAAAAAAAATGTAACTTTGGCACAACCTTTCCGAGACCATGTTCAAACCTAAAAATTGGGAAGCAACGGAAAAAAGTTTGTTCTCCAAAGTTTTTTTTTCGGAAATTACGTATGTGTGAACTGCCTTTTGAATCTTTGCACTTTTTTTTTAAACCAAGAAAGCCAGCTTCAATAATGTGTCAGATTCATGAAAAATTTCGTAGGTGTACGTTTGAAAATTTAACGGATACTATTTATTTCATTTGAAATACTGTAACCGAAACGCTTACTTGCTCAAGATTGCTTTCCGAATTTCGAATATTTTTTATCGAAGAAATCCAGCTTTTCTATAGAGGGTTTATTGAAACAATTCGCAAAAAGTACCGCAGATGCTTAAAATTTTTATTGCAGTACTGTATAACTGTAATTTTATTCAATTGTCACACATTTTCCCATTACGTAAGCCCCACTGTTTGTAGCATCGTAAATATCTTCATCCAACAATTTCAGCATTCCGAAACGCCAACTTTGGCACTTCTTTTTATGCAGAACTGAAATGCCACCTAAAAACCTTCAATGTCACTTGAAACCACTGCTGATTCAGAAGCATTAACAGCGTTTTTCAATTTTTGAGAGATTCATTTCCTGTGAAAGATTACGCAAATTTTTACAAGATGACCAACTCTGATGTCAGACACGAATAGAAAAGGTGCGCCATTTTTGAAAAATGTTTTTGTCGATATTCTTGGAGTAAAATCAAGTGGCTATAAATATAATTTTTTTAAATGAGGCTCACTATAGTTTATCTTGATTCGCCGATTAGAATTGTGTTTGCAGATCTGAGAAAATCGAGGAAGTGGCCGAAAAAAGGGTGAACTATATCGATTTCATAATGTTTCGAAAAAATGTATTCCTGTCTCCAACGGACAACTGTACCGCAATTTTCTCTCCCCCGTTTTGCCTCAAACAAAACGGAAGGGTCCGTGAAACCGGATAAATTGCAAGCCGACTTTTCGCTCCAATAACTCTTTTAAAAAAGATCCGAGTGTCAGTGACAAACCCCTTTTTTAACTGTAAAAAGTGATGAATGGAAGGTTTCCCTGCACCTTCCCAGCTTTTTTTCCCCCTTCTCCCTCACGCTCGGACGTTTTCTCTTTCATTTCCAGTAGTCTGGTCGGAATGCAACGCGGAAGGGTAAACTCATAAATCACAAAGTTGAAAATCACCCCCATGGATACATTTTTGTGCTCCAGCAACTACTGAACTAATATTTTCCCATCGGGGTCGTCACTTTCCTCTCTTTTGTGCAAATGAAACATTATTCTGCGCATTTTTTCTCCCCTTTGGATCCCGCATATTTTTTTTTCACAGGATTTCACCAAAAAAAAAGGAAGAACCTGCTCCAGTTTCCACAGGAACCTGCTAGCTTTCGTCTTTTGTGTGGATGAACGAACAAACCCCCTTGATGCCGTTTCCGTGAATAGACATTTTTCCCACCAAGGATGATCCTTTCCAAAGGTATTAGACCGGTTCCTGAATTTTTTAAAAATTATTTCGGGGAATGGCTGAAATGGGTAACGGATTTTCTGTCCTAAACCCTTTTCCGCTGAAAAAAAAAAACAAGTTGGGGAAATTTTATCCGAAGCTCATGATAAATAAGACGTTTCCCCAAAGAATTCCCACTATAGTGAAAAAAGCTTTGCGTCGAAACAAATTCCCATGATTATTTATGGAAAGCTTGTCTACTTTGCTCAGAAGCCTTCAGTCATGTGATAAAAATCAAAAATCGGATTCTTGGACCCATGCAAACATTTTCGTAGGGACAAAATAAAAAGATCCATTCTCAACATTGCTGATGATGAATACGACTCCTTCCCCCAAGAATTCCCTCCTGAAACAAAACGCTGCGTAGAAATCAACGTAATGATCATTCAGTTGACAGAAATAAATTTTATATCAGGTACGCACTAACCTCAAATTTTATTCAGCGATAAATTATCTGGAATTAGAGCAAATTGACTAAAAGTTGATGTCATTATTAAATGTTTGAGGCGCTCAATTGGGCACTGCAGAATTATTAATATGAAAAAAAACTTGTAATTTATGTTAGGACAGCAGTAATAAAAATATTCCCTGCTGTAAAATGTGCGGGACCATCAAAATTATTTGTTCATCTCAAACGAAAACATCGTTTGCAGAAAAAAACTCTCCTGATTTATTCCCCGAATTACTGTATACTTATCAGTAAAAAACATTTCTCAAGGACGAAATCAATGCCCATGATTTAAATTATTTAAAACTGGTTGACTTCCCTAAGAAACATTCTTTTAATTCTGAAAAAATAAGCAACGAAGAAAATTCCGAAAGGACTGGCGGGTGAAATGGTTCGTATTTCAAAGGAAATATTCAAATCAATGGTCGGGAAACAAAGCGTGACTGAACACACATTTCCCCTTTTTACACTCAATCATTTCCCTATTCAGGCAAACGAATGGAAAAGAGAATTAATTGAGAGGAATCCGTCCCTTCATGAAATGGTGCGGAAAAATCCGCTTGAATGAAACCCTTTTCCTTTTTTTCCACCACCAGCAGCAGCAGCTGACCGTATGCAAATTTCCAACCCCTTTCGCTTTTGGTTTCCGATTAGATTGTTCTCTCAATCGACGGGTGATTTCGTGGAAAAAAATTTCTTCCTGAAATGCACTCTAAAAAGTCCAATACGAAATAAATAGAAGAAAAAACAGACCGGTTTCATGAGAATCAAAATGATGGGAATTATTTCGCAATCTGAGTTACAGTACCATCAAGCCAGAATAACCCTGAAAAGCTCAGAATGAGGTTTTACCAATATTTTTCAAGAATCAAATTTGAGAATATACTTGAAAGAACTTCTTGAAAATAGCGTGAGAAAGGTTTCCCTGTGTTCAAGTTTAAAAGCATATTGTACTGTATTATGAAATTAACTTCTCACAATCGAAAGAAATCGCCGGGAATCAGTGCTCTATTTTTTTTCAAAGGATTAAAAATAAAACATGCAAATTCGTGTCGCGTGATTAGTTACCCCACTGCGACGTCAAAATGAAAGCCCGGAAAAACGATGTGGGATTTCTATGTTGATTGCCAGCTTATCCAGTGTTCAAATAAGATCAATGCATCTGACTTTACACGATGGAAAAAAGTTCGTTTCATTTAATGCTTCGCACGAGGCTGCTATTATTCGGGAAACATTCATTCGTGCCTTATTTTATGTAAATGTCTAATACAATCCCGAGTTTCGGCTATCCATCACTTTTTTGGCACACAACCGTAGAATTTGCGTTGCATTCATCGGAGTTGTCGCGGTTTTTCTCTCGGAACATTTCATTTGACTAAGATTGATGAGCCTTTTTTTCCGACGGCGTGAGTGAATTCGTCTCGCAAGCGCGAAATACACAATTAGCGGAACGATCGAGTTATAGTCAAATCACGCCAGGGTTTCGCCAAATTCTTTTTTAGATTCTCCCTAAATTTCAACTTGATTGAAAAATTACAATATAGGCTCCAGAAAGTTACTGCATCTGTAAAGATTTCGATTTCTCGTGGAATAAAAAAATGCTTACTTTGTATTTGCTTCAGCATGTCTCACCATTGAAATGAAAAAACCCTAATGATAGAAGGATACATGGAAAAGTGTCTTTCTTCTAGCTTATTATACTGCAGACTTCCGAGTTTTCGTCCCTTAATTGAAAATTAGACATTAAAAATCCTTTCATCTCTCAAAATTTATGGATCCCATAATTTGTTATTTTTTCATTTCACGACATCATGAAGGTTCTCCGAAATCTAAATGGGAGACAGAATACGTATATTCCCTCAGGATAAAATTACAATACTGTAATATCATTTTACTATACAGCATGAGAATACTCAAGAATGCAAAGTTCCTATTATGAGTATCTTTCGTTTTCTCACTTTTCTCTATACTTTTTCTGTGACGATGAATCAGTTATTTTAGGTTTTAATCAATTTTGCTGTTAGAGCAGCATCGGAAAACAGCATTGTACAGTAGTTAAATTTCCACGATGAATCGGTAAAATATTCAGTTCGAAAATTGTACCTAAAAAGAACGGGATTCTGGGCTAGGTGCTTCCGTCTAAACCTGGGGGTGCTTTTTCGGGGTATGCATTGAAATCTTTGTAGGGCCAACGGGGTCGGAATGCTTTCGCCGGGAAAAATCGCCCCACTTTTTTTCATCCGTAGGCATTTCATCAACCCCTCATGGTTACAGGGGAGATCAAAAACGCTTTTCAAAAGAATTGGGGCAACGTGAGGCAGCCAGAGAGTAAATCCTTTTTTCTTTTCATNAAAATCGCCCCACTTTTTTTCATCCGTAGGCATTTCATCAACCCCTCATGGTTACAGGGGAGATCAAAAACGCTTTTCAAAAGAATTGGGGCAACGTGAGGCAGCCTCTCTCATTTAGGAAAAAAGAAAAGTAAAAAACCTCCCACCCCTTAAGATCCCCCAGCCCTTTTAAAAGTTAGGTTGAGCAGGCAGCCGTTGTCCTTATTACATCTTTTCCCAATCACAAAAAAAAACGGGACAGTTAGTTCGGTTTGTCCTGGTAAGATTTTTGTTCATTTTTTGACACCACAAGGCGACGTATAGTCAATTTTTAAAGCTTTGGTTCAAGTTTGTTAGATTGAGAAAATTAGTGTTTTGAATCAACAGCAGTCTCCTTCTCTCTAAACGACGAAATCTTCGGTTGAAAAAATACGACTTTCCATATTAATAAAAATAATCACAACTTTTATTATTTTTAAAAAGGGTTTATTTAGAGTCGGAATGAGCAGTATCGTTTTTTTTAAAATTTGAATCTGTAAGAAGATTCTTTTTCAATGCAAAAATCCTTTAACCGGATCATAGAAATTTCCATAAACTGAATATTTGGCTTCTATTTTCTTGATGCGTTCGTAGTTCAGCGTTTTTAGACATCGCTTTTGTTTCAACTCTAACAACGAATCTTCAGGCTGTCCTTTTCTCTGGACAGGCCTATTTGTTGATTGGACATTTAGACTGATTTTTTCAAATCAGTCTAAATGAAAAAAAATTGCGAACCAGAACAGCTGAGAAATTTTATAGCAGCGGCATTTGATGATTTTTGAAAAGAAATCACTAGCTTATATTCTTCCAAAGAAAAGTTCAGAACTCTTGATCTCCGAAGATCACAGTATTATTAATTTAAAACGTCTTTCTTCTTTGGTTTTTTAGAGATTTAAAACTTTAAAATGTCCACGTAAACTGAGCATATTCCTGATGGCTCCAAAATTATTGTTGCATCGAGGATCATTCGGCTAAGGCTTGTCAATAAAATAAATAAAAAGTATTCAGTTAAACCAAATCGATTTCGGAATAGCTAAAATCGCTGGACGTACAGAAAAAGTTTACCGGTACTTTTTGCAGCTCCTCGGCACAAAATCCGTTCCTTTTCAACTAGATTGAAAGTTTTCGAGATTTTTTTCCTCGGTTTGGCAAACAAATAAAAACCTCTTCAGTATCGACGCATTTGGACTCAGAATCCATCACAAGGGGCATTTTTTCAAGCCCAGTACGTGAAAACCGTTGAAAACGGTTTGAACACTACGAAATACCGTGCAATAATGTACACTTGTCTGTTTTTTTTTCGAAGCCATTACCTACTTAACCCAGGGGGCTTTTCAATGCAGGATGAACCCAAGCGTTTCTTCCCCCATTCGGAGCACGTCTGTCTACCTGAGTCCCACACATGCTTTTTGCTCCGAGATGATATCATCAATCGAACTCCTCAGGATTCCTTCACACTCATCGATAGAGTGATAGGAAGCCGCTGTTGCCCTTCTTTTTTTTTTGGCGGGCAGCTGACGAACTTGATGAGTATTATTGACCCTTCGTCTGCAGCTGCTGTAGGGAATACACAAAAAAAAATATGTTTAGAAGGGTATTCGACGAGAAACACTTGGATGGCTCTGGTCTCTGAATTGGATGATCATAAAACCTTCTCGTCATTTATTTGAATCAACTGATATCCTCTTGAAGTATCAATGCCATCTGAGAAAGAATCATAAAGGGAAAATTCCCTCGATGATCTCGAGCGATTTCATGCAAAAAAGAATCGCACCTGCTTTCAAAATATCGGTGCTTCAAACCATGAATAAAAGTGGGAACAAATGTGCATAAAATCGAGAGCATGCTCATGAACACCAAATGCTGACAAGCACATGATTCCACACAATGTGCTCAAATCTCTTTTCTAACAGCTAATTCAGGCTTGTCGTTTGAAAATTTAGGATGTCTTTCCAGCAATCCAAAATCAAATTGAAGGAGTCTGTAATCGAGGCTTATATCGAAAACCAACAGTGAATTACTATAAAGCGATGATGATTTGATAAAAATTTATGGTCAATTAACTTTTTTGGGATTGCAAGTGAAACCAATATTCCGTTGTTTCGAAAATTCTGAATCGAATTCTTTTCGAAAAAAAAAACACTGAACATTGTTGACTAATTTATTTGTCTCGCTTCGTTATTAAACGGCACATGTTTATCCTCTTTACACTGAATTTTGTCGATTTAATCGATAGGGGTTACCTTTGATTAATTTTGGATACCTATTTGAATAAAAGATTTTGTTTCCGTCAGCTGATGTACAGTAATTGTCTACTCAATGATCAACGTAGTTTGACTCCAAACGTGATCCGACAAAATTGCTCGTCTACTTACGCAAACTCAATGTAATCCTGAATTTGACTGAAATTTTTCTTACTTTTTGTGAATACATATGGCATGAATCCTGTTTGATTTTCTCCAGTCATGATCATGACAAATTTCGTGCAGGAAGTTGAGACGAGTGATCAATTTACAGCTGAGCTCAAAAACATAAAAATAAATTCATGTAACGTAACCGAGAAAACTCTTCGTCGAAAAATTATGAAATGCTCGTTGTTAGAAGTCAATGTTCCGTGAGCAAACAGAAAATGAACTTCGTGGATTAATTCCTTTTTAAGAACCTCTTCACATTTTGTTTCCGAGAAGGAAAACATCGAGATGTACTCCATGGAAACGGAAGTGAAGTTGAGTCAATTCTCTATTTCAACAACAGATCATAAACACACACAAAAAAACAGAAACCCTTCCTCAGAAAAAAAAGTCACCTTCGAGTTCGAAGGAGGAAAAAAGTGGGGAAACACGATAAATGCGAAGCGTTCTTTAATGGTTCTCGGCGTCCGTAATTGCGTCGATGTTTGAGGTCGAGCCGTAGTTCATTAAAAAAAAAAGTCACCTTCGAGTTCGAAGGAGGAAAAAAGTGGGGAAACACGATAAATGCGAAGCGTTCTTTAATGGTTCTCGGCGTCCGTAATTGCGTCGATGTTTGAGGTCGAGCCGTAGTTCATTAATGCCCGAAGGACATACCTCTTGCGTTTGCCTTTATCCTCCACTTATTCTATATCAAATCTAAACACATACAGACACACACACACACAAAAAAAAGAAGAAAATTAACCCTGCAACGTAAGGGGGGAAAAAAGTCTTCGTTTCCAGTTCAGAGTGGCCGGGTTGACAGTACCGTGTCGTAAAAATCGCAGACAGTGTCGAGCTGCCCACGCGATTTCCGGCGTGCGGGCGAATTTATGGGGCCGAGATTCCGGTTTCCGGGCAATTACTGACGGGGGGAGATTATCGGCACAAGGAACTAAAGAATTCACCCTTTGGGTTACCAACTCTGTGACGGCCACTGGGGTCTCATTGACCGAGGACTAGCGGGTGAGAAGCTGCCCAGTTTCTGACGGTTCTCCATTTCCTCTCCCCATTTACTTCATAAACCAAGTACTTATTCGACCATAAAATCCGTGAGCTGGAAAACAATTAGAATTGTCGATTATTTTCGTCGAGTTAACTCGAACGATGTGTGGGGTTTGTAATGGGACTTCAGATTTGTTTTACGAGGACAACCGGTGTCGGTTGTCCTCATCATGCTGTGTTTTGAACTTCCAAACTTTTCCACGAGACTTAAAGAGGAATTAAAACGATAATTATTGGACCCTGAATAATCGAAGCAAGATTTTTTTTAATCGTTAAATCGTACTGTTGATACCGTCCAAAAAGTTGTACCATTCAGTTGAATGAGCCACAGTACTTGACGGTAGAGGTTAAAAGTGTGATCAGCATATTCAGTTGAGAAGCATTACCTCATCGGAGTTTGTCCATTCAATATCTAACTTTGACTCATCTTTCCATTAGCTAAATAATTCGAAGAAAAAATAAACGGTACACTAACTGATACGATCAAGTTTTAACCGATTTAAATTTCCCACAACATTGAATCTTGCATAAAAATCACCCTACGTTTCCTGAATGACTGCAAGTGTGGATATATATTTTTTTAACTTGAAGCACCTTGAAATGCTTTAAATATCCACTTGTGCACCAGAAATAAAAAGTAAAATGAGTAAATTTAAACAAATAAAATTTTTAAAAGTCATTGAAGACTTTTAAGCTCGTTCCTTGTGTACTTCAGTGTATGAACATATTTTTATGCAAATGGTTAATTTTAGACTCCGCACTCATTAGCGAGTTTGCATTGAAAAAATTCTAATTTTAGACCTTTACTTAATGCATTCGTAATTTTTCGAATGGAATGAAACAGGCGATGAAGAACAAGAAAACTGATGATTTTTATTTAGAGATTTTCTTACCGGGGCCCTTTTTATGTGTCAGAGACTAAGATAACATTAACTTGGGGGAGTTTTTTCGCGATCTTTACGCTATTGAAGAAATGTTGCATCACATTTTGAAGCCATTTCTCTCTTGCGTAGGTTTCCAGCAGCAACATGGATCGAAATTAAATATATTACTGTACTGTACTCAATGTAATACTAACCTTGATCGGTACATTCAAATGCATGAAGATGAACTATAAGAAAAAAAAAGAAATCCAGTTTCTCGTTGGATTTCGCTGAAACGTAGAAGGGAAATCAAAGGAAGACTCACGCGTTCGTAATTTCGTTTTTCTTCAGTGCTCTGAATTTCTCCTTAATTTTGCTATTAATAACCTGGGACTTATTAGCTTCGTTCTAAAAAAAATTAGCAATTTAGCATGACAACTATGGCAGGTTTTTCAACATGGTAAGTCAACTTACTCGTACTTGACGGTAGAGGTTAAAAGTGTGATCAGCATAGTCAGTTGAGAAGTACTGTATTACCTCATCCCAGTTTGTCCATTCAATATATAACTTGGACTCATCTTTCCATTAGCTAAATAATTCGTAGAAAAAATAAACGGCACACCAACTGATATGATCAAGTTTTAACCGATTCAAATTTCCCACAACATTGAATCTTGCATGAAAATCCTACGTTTCCTGAATTACTGCAAGTGTAGATATTTTTTTTTAACTTGAAGCACCGTGAAATGCTTTAAATATCCACTTGTGCATCAGAAATAAAAGTAAAATGAGTAAATTTTAACAACAAAAATTTTTAAAAGTCATTGAAGACCTTTAAGCTCGTTCCTTGTGTACTTCAGTGTATGAACATACAGTAATTGTATGCAAATGGTTAATTTTAGACTATGCACTCATTAGCGAGTTTGCATTGAAAGCATTCTAATTTTAGATCTTTATTTGATGCATTCGTCATTTTTCTTATAGAAGGGAACAGGCGATGAAGAACAAGAAACTGATGATTTCTATTTAGAGCTTTTCTTACCGGGGCCCTTTTTATGTGTCAGAGACTAAGATAACATTAACTTAGGGGAGTTTTTCCGCGATCTTTACGCTATTGAAGAAATGTTGCATCACATTTTGAAGCCATTTCTCTCTTGCGTAGGTTTCCAGCAGCAACATGGATCGAAATTAAATATATTACTGTAATGTACTCAATGTAATACTAACCTTGATGCCATGTAAGTTTACGTACTTCTACTTGATATTCTTTTTTTTTCTTTAGGTCAAAGAGCAACCTAAAGCGACTTTGCATCTTCCCTTTAGTTTCCTTCTGAGTGCGCAAGCATTAAAGCAAAAAGAAGCCCACAGCTTCAAAAACGGACGTGAAAAGACGTCTTGATCCCCTTGGTCACAGGATATAGATTTGGGACTTAGAAAAAAAAAGAAAAAAAACTGTATGGATGTATAAATCGGAAAAAGGAAAGCTGCGTCTTTTACCGAGTGGGGGAGAAACCGTCGCTTTTCAAAACCGCGCGTCTTTTCAGAAATGCGTTGGGGATTTCATTCGAAAAGGCGAAGAAAAATAAACGATGGACCTTTGGGTCTGGGCTCAATTTAGTCCACGATTTTTCATGGATTTCTTCCGAGCGGCATCGGATTATCTCATTGAAAAATGTTCCCCGGAGTGGTTTGCAATTTCATCCACAATTTTTATATTTATCTCCGAAAATGCTTCCGCGCAGTTGAACATCACCAATACATATTCATTAAATTATATAAATTTTGTTACTAATAATCGAGAATTACAAATTTTACAATTTCAATGTAAAATGTTAGACAGAAGCCTTTGACGTCGATTTCTTGTCTCTCATCAGGTAGTTTTTTCTTCACAAACAAATTTAAATACCACTACCTACAAGTACAGTACTGTACGTCATTGCCTTCGAAATGGAACACATGATTTTTTTTTCTTTTTGGGCATAATCACTATTTTCGAATTTTAATGACTCGTCACCTCACAGCCATAAAAATAGGACATATACAGAGTTGAATAAGTGGAGTATTTCGGCAAAAAAGAGCAAAGATTGGAATACGTATTTTTCTCACTTCTTTCACCATGTTGTAGCTGAATTTTCTTGCCAGAGAAAAAAAAAATAGACGAGGTGACTTACTTTTTTCTTTCGCAAGGAATCAGCAGTTCGTTTCGCCCGAATTCCCACGCAAGCTTTCGCGTTAATCCTTTTAGGTGTTGTGCGGATTTCGTTTGCTTTTCAACCTCCAGCCAAAAGTACAAGATCCCCGATTGAAAGGTGCTGTCTCCAATTCATGCCGAAAATCCCACGACCGGGGGAAGAAAGCCAGAGAGAGAGAGAAGAGAAGAAAAAAAGAACCCCGCAATGATGCAAAGAAATTCATTCCCTCTACGCTATGTCCAGCTTTTCTGGGGCTTCAAATTACACAAACCCACCAAGCAGGTGCATTTATGGGTTGTCCAACACCTGTCCTGGTTCGTTGAAAAGGAAGACTTTGACTTTTTTTTTTGGACAGGGACAAGAAATATTTTCCGGACACAGCCTTTTCTTGAATTTCGTGGGAAATCAATCCACCGGAACCCCGGAGGGTGGCTTCCCTTTTTCCGTCGTCGGAAGCGCATTTGCACAGGAAGCTGAGGATTATTTGGCTAATCCTGGAGCTGATGGATGATTCTCACATCTGAGAACATTCGAAACCCGAAACATTAGTTCAATATAACTGCAATTGCCACGAGAAAAACGGGATTCGAACTTCCGCTGAAGCTTGCGCTCGCCCTTCGAATAGTCCCTTTCGGGGGAAATAGGTTTTTAGAAGTTTTTCTTCAAACATCTACTACCAAACGTCTTCTCACGACATGACATGAGCATTTGACATCGACTTAAAACTTCTTATAAAATGACCCTTCATGAGTACTGTATTTACAGGAAGGCTGACAAGAAGCCAGGAAAAAGATCCTACGTTGGAAAATCACCGACTAAAATACATACCCAAGTAAATATGGCATTTTATAAATTCATTTTTTAAACTTTAAATGCACCACTCATAATTAATCTTGGTTAAATTAAATTGAAATCAAGCAATTTTTGACACTGGCGCATTTGTTCCGTGGTTACAGACAGCAATTTAGAAAACCATAAGACTCAATTCAAGAGGCTAGAATTCTGAACGCTTGAAATCATACCGTAATCTCTCCTTTCATCGCATGATTATGTGTCAATTATGATACAGTAGTTTATTTTGTATTTAAAACGTTTTATCGTGCGAATTCATCACGTGGCATTATACTGTATCGTAGAAAAGTTGAAGTTTTGCGCAGTACTGTATATACTTCATGTTGGAGGTGGCTCATGTGATCATAAAATCCTTCGTACTAAATCTTCACTAAATTGTTTTATTCAATGATGACGTAAACATATAAATTTCCCGCCGATACTTCTTACTATGGATACAATTTTAAATATTACAGCGCGACGATCAAAATTGCAAACGTCGATTACTCATCAAATAAAAAACTTATTTCCCTCCAAAAGAAATTGATTTCGCCTCAATATACCAGTAGCAGTTATGTTTAAAGTTTGTTTGATGATGAATCTTTTTTTTAGTATTTATCCTTTTATCTGAACACTTGTGGATAATTTACAGAATTTTCATAATAATTGCTGAATTGACTAGGCAGAACACTGTGAATACACGTGACTACAGTACTTCACAGCTATTTCAAACCTTTTGGGTAATGACATCGATTAAGCGCGCTAGTTTCAACTGGTGATTTAGAGATTTACTGTACTGTAATTACTTCGTGCATGGTACAGTAATACCGATAGAATAGTAGCGTCTTTGGCTTAAGAAAATCTCTGAATGAGTACGTCTCGAGGGCGCTGATTTCTCCGTTATACTGTAAATAGAAGATCTCTGAACTGAATGCAGTACTCACTACTTCACTGTGTATTGAAAAGATCAAGACCACCAGCGACACGAAAGCTCAATCGGGCGACGCTACGCCCGTGTTTACAGTAATTCAACCCCCGGCATGGCCTTGAGCAAATGGCGACCACCGAGCGCCACATCGAAGATTTCTTGAAAACGAGAATAGTGAAGCAAAAGGGTGTACGGAGACTCCGTAGGATCTAAATCACCTCATAACGCGTGTTGAGTTCTCGCAAATTCCTTCGTTCGTTTTCCGGCTTTGTGTTCCTTTTTTTCCGTGTTTTCTCCTGATGGTCTCGTCTTCTCCATCCTCGACTCCCTCGACTTTCTCCTTCATATAGTTACTAACATATTCTCGGTTCTGAGCAGAAGTGGTAACCAATCTTTCTTTTTGCCCCGCAGTTTCGACCGAACAGTTATCGCGGGGAGATCTCATCGCGGCGAACGATTTTGAGTACAGTATATTCGAGTGCCGTGTAATGACACAACTTTGCAATCATCGCTCTGGGATTTTCTTTGCAGAATCAGCTCAGTTTCTGTAATATTCAATGATGCTGATCGTGCTCCGTGAAACGATTTTCTCGCCTTCGAGTATCTGTTCTTAATCGAAATTCTACAATTATGACGTTCGGAAGCCGGTCATTTATATTCTATCGCCAGAAACGGTCGCGGGATGGGATTAGTGACATGCCTTGGATCTCTCAGCTCATCAAGGTGGTGAGTCATATTATTTTAAAAGCCGCTTCACATAATTTTGTTTGTAAAACTTTACAAGAATGATCAAAAGCCGAAACTATTAATTTAAAACATGGGATAAACAGTCTATTCGCTCAACAGCCGCTTTATTTTGGACGTGAGACGGGCAAACTTTTTTAAATATCAGAACACACGAACGAAAAAGTCGAAAATCCATGGTGGAAAAATCCTCCGGGAGAAATGCGTGAAACTTTCAACTGTGCCTAATTACTTCACAAATTTAGAGTAAATTATTGGACAGTAGTCATTGCCATTCTTCCTCTTCAACGGTTCTTGAACTTCGTATATGGTTATGCTGGATGATTCTCGCGCGGTTGCTTTTTGCATGGGGGGATTTTTATGCGATAGTTTCTTCCGATCATGCTGCATTGCTGCTAACCTTTTCTCAACACATGAAGTACAGTACTGTACTGTGTGGTTGACTTTTGATGCTTTGCTGGGCTCTGAATATATTTTCACGTTCGATTAAATAGGTTCGAGGTTCCAATCTGATCCATAGTGAGAAAAACAGCGTTTTTGAATCATCTCTTCTTATACCAGCGTTTTAGATCATTCGCGATTTGGAATTTATGAACCGAAGATCTTCGAGTTTCGCGTGCTCAATATCTCATCTACTACCGGTTTGTGTGTTCATTTATGTTTTTCATCATTTGTCCACGTTTTTAAAATACTCATGTAAATTATTTTTGATACGGTATTTTACCATTTGCGGATAAGGCAATCGATCATTGGCTCGAATCATTAGAAGAGGAGAATTTAAGGTTCATCGGAAGCATCTAACTTCAAGAATTTCGAAGAGATTTGCAACTTATCGAGGACCGATTTTTGGGAAAAAATTCGAAGACGAGTCCTTATTCGTTATAAAAAAGATTTTTCGAATATTGGTGCAAATTCGTACTGTACTCCGCCGGTTCGCTGCTGTCATTAAAGTATTAGCTTCCGTTTTCGTCACGATACATTTTCGTGCGTTTCAATGTACTGTTAACTTTATTTCGAAGTTTGGTTCATTAAATTGACACTCTCACAGGAGATAAACCCCGAGATGTTAAGCAATTATTGGGAAAAGTACTCGTACAAGTACTGTATCATCAAGGTGAAAATGACTCTAGGTAAAGAAAAGCATCCCGTAGAAAAGCACTTACAACAAGATTGAAGTACCGTACTTCAGCATTCGGAAAGCGTGATTCGTGTGACAACTCCGTTATTTATCTCCTTACTTTAATGTACACAAACATTTCCAATGAGAAGATAAAACGTCTTCAGAAGAGGCGAAAAAGAAGAAATATTTAAAAAATGCTATAAATTAGTTCAATAAAAACGATAGATCGTCCCAGTGAATTTTGCCGAACCCCTTTTCTCCGATATGCGATTGATTTCAGTATGGTGTTTCTAATGACACACTTATTATTCAAACACGATCTCGGGAACAGTTAATCAGGGAAAGCCCCCTTTATCCAAAAATCTTCAAAAAGAAGTTTGTAGATGATGGTTTGCAGAAGAGTGCTGTACTGTACTCGTAAACTGTAGCTGAATTTTGAAGAATATTTTACTGGGAAGTACTGTATTTACAGGAAGGCTGATAAGAAGCCAGGAAAAAGATCCTACGTTGGAAAATCACCCACTAAAATACACACCCAAGTAAATATGGCATTTTATAAATTCATTTTTTAAACTTTAAATGCACCACTCATAATTAATCTTGGTTAAATTAAATTGAAATCAAGCAATTTTTGACACTGGCGCATTTGTTCCATGGTTACAGACAGCAATTTAGAAAACCATAAGACTCAATTTAAGAGGCTATAGAAGAACGCTTGAAATCATACCGTAATCTCTCCTTTCATCGCATGATTATGTATCAATTATGATACAGTAGTTTATTTTGTATTTAAAACTTTTTATCATGCTAATTCATCACGTGGCATGATACTGTATCGTGGAAAGGTTGAAGTTTTGCGCAGTATATACTGCATGATAGCGGTGGCTCATGTGATCATTAAATTCTTTCGTACGAAATCATCACTAAATTGTTTTATTCAATGATGACGTAAACATATAAATTTCCCGCCGATACTTCTCACTATGGATACAATTTTAAATATTACAGCGCGACGATCAAAATTGCAAACGTCGATGACTTATCAAATAAAAAACGTATTTCCATCTAAAAGAAATTGATTTCGCCCCAATATACCAGCAGTTATGCTTGGAGCTCGTTTGATGATGAATCCTTTTTTAGTATTTATTCTTTTTATCTGAACACTTGTGGATAATTTACAGAATTTTCATAATAATTGCTGAATTGACTATAGGCAGAACACTGTGAATACACTAAAGTACTTCACAGCTATTTGAAACCTTTTGGGTAATGATATCGACTAAACGTGCTAGTTTTAACTGATGATTTACTGTACTGCACTGTAGTTACTTCGTGCCTGGTACAGCAATATCGCGATAGAATAGTAGCGTCTTCGGCTTAGAAAAATCTCCAATTGAGTACATCTCGAGGGCACTGATTTTTCCGTTTATACTGTAAATAAAAGATCTCCGAACGGAATGCAGAATGCAGTACTCAGTAGTGTACTGTACTGTGTATTGAAAAGATCAAGACCACCAGCGACACGAAAGCTCAATCGGGCGACGCGACGCCCGTGTTTACAGTAATTCAACCCCCGGCATGGCCTTGAGCAAATGGCGACCACCGAGCGCCGCATCGAAGATTTCTTGAAAACGAGAATAGTGAAGCAAAAGGGTGTACGGAGACTCCGTAGGATCTAAATCACCTCATAACGCGTGTTGAGTTCTCGCAAATGCCTTCGTTCGTTTTCCGGCTTTGTGTTCCTTTTTTTCCGTGTTTTCTCCTGATGGTCTCGTCTTCTCCATCCTCGACTCCCTCGACTTTCTCCTTCATATACAGTAGTTACCAACATATTCTCGGTTCTGAGCAGAAGTGGTAACCAATCTTTCTTTTTGCCCCGCAGTTTCGACCGAACAGTTATCGCGGAGAGATCTCATCGTGGCGAACGATTTTGACTACAGTATATTCGAGTGCCGTGTAATGATACAACTTTGCAATCAACGCTCTGGGATTTTCTTTGCAGAATCAGCTCAGTTTCTGTACTATTCAATGATGCTGATCGTACTCCGTGAAACGATTTTCTCGCCTTCGAGTGTCTGTTCGTAATCTAAATTCTACAATTATGACGTTCGGAAGCCGGTCATTTATATTCAATCGCCAGACACGGTCGCGGGATGGGATTAGTGACATGCCTTGGATCTCTCAGCTCATCAAGGTGGTGAGTCATATTATTTTAAAAGCCGTTTCACATAATTTTGTTTGTATAACTTCACAAGAATGATCAAAAGCCGAAACTATTCATTTAAAACATGGGATAAACAGTCTATTCGCTCAACAGCCGCTTTATTTTGGACGTGAGACGGGCAAACTTTTTTAAATATCAGAACACACGAACGAAAAAGTCGAAAATCCATGGTGGAAAAATCCTCCGGGAAAAATGCGCGAAACTGTCAACTGTGTCTAATTACTTCACAAATTTAGAGTAAATTATTGGACAGTAGTCATATTCAATTGCCATTCTTCCTCTTCAACGGTTCTTGAACTTCGTATATGGTTATGGATGATTCTTGCGCGGTTGCTTTTTGCATGGGGGGGTTTTTATGCAAGATTTTTTCTTCCAATCATGCTGCTAACCTTTTCTCAACACATGAAGTACAGTACTGTACTGTGTAGTTGACTTTTGATGCTTTGCTGGGCTCTGAATATATTTTCACGTTCGATTAAATAGGTTCGAGGTTCCAATCTGATCCATAGTGAGAAAAACAGCGTTTTTGAATCATCTCTTCTTACCAGCGTTTTAGATCATTCGCGATTTGGAATTTATGAACCGAAGATCTTCGAGTTTCGCGTGCTCAATATCTCATCTACTACCGGTTTGTGTGTTCATTTATGTTTTTCATCATTTGTCCACGTTTTTAAAATACTCATGTACATTATTTGTGATACGGTATTTTACCATTTGCGGATGAAGGCAATCGATCATTGGCTCGAATCATTAGAAGAGAAGAATTTATGTTTCATCGGAAGCATCTAACTTCAACGAAGAATCATAAAAATGAATTTCGAAGAGATTTGCAACTTTTCAAGGACCGATTTTTGGGCAAAAAATTCGAAGACGAGTCCTTATTCATTATAAAAAAGATTTTCGAATATTGGTGCAAATTTTTACTGTACTCCGCCGGTTCGCTGCTGTCATTACAGTATTAGCTTCCGTTTTCGTCACGATACATTTTTGTGCGTTTCGATGTACTGTTAACTTTTTTTCGAAGTTTGGTTCATTAAATTGACGCTCTCACAGGAGATAAACCCCGAGATGTTAAGCAATTATTGGGAAAAGTACTCATACAAGTACTGTATCATCAAGGTGAAAATGACTCTAGGTAAAGAAAAGCATCCCGTAGAAAAGCACTTACAACAAGATTGAAGTACAGTACTTCAGCATTCGGAAAGCGTGATTCGTGTGACAACTCCGTTATTTATCTCCTTACTTTAATGTACAGAAACATTTCCAATGAGAAGATAAACCGTTTTCAGAAGAGGCGAAAAAAAGGAATTTTTAAAAAATGCTATAAATCAGTTCAATAAAAACGATAGATCGTCCCAGTGAATTTTGCCGAACCCCTTTTCTCCGATATGCGATTGATTTCAGTATGGTGTTTCTAATGACACACTTATTATTCAAACACGATCTCGGGAACAGTTCCTTTATAGGTTAGGAAAAAAGGGGGATTAAGAAATCAATGAAGCGAATCCAGTCAATTCTCCTCAAGCCGAACCTGCGTACGTGCCTCGACAATATCTCTCCGATCCTCGGGAAATGAATATCTTTTGTCTGATTTCTCCTCGGTCTCAAGCACTGCTAGATATACTGTATAACGTAAACACAATTAAAACTACCGTACTCGGGGGGGGGGGGGGGGGGGGGGGGTTTGGAAGGGTCGGGGGGGGGATGTGTTGAGAAAAGGTTAGCAGCATGATTGGAAGAAAAAATCTTGCATAAAAACCCCCCCATGCAAAAAGCAACCGCGCAAGAATCATCCATAACCATATACGAAGTTCAAGAACCGTTGAAGAGGATGGGTTCGAGAGGATTCGGTAATTGAAATGAGTGCGCCCAGCTTCCGCGTCGGGGAATGCGCCGTGGGCCCTCCTGCGCAGACCTCGTGTACAGTCGTCCATATCCGTAATTGCGAATAAATTGTCTGAGAATAATAACAATAACAATAATGAACGAATAAATAAATTTAAAAAAGAAAAGGTTGGGGAAAGAGGAAAGCAACCCGCCTGCAGAGAGCAACTTCCCCCCCAACAGCGTCGAAGTTCTTCCGATGCCGCTGCTGGCTGCTGGTGCTAGAATACTGCTGAAGCTGCTGCCTGTTGAGGGGGGCCGCCTTTAAAAGCTGGGGGAGAAGAAAAAATTCAGTGGCTGCTGGACCGAACTCATCTCACCTTAATTCGCCGGGCTTCGGAATTACGCATCCAAATTTTTTAAGCCGTACTTTTCCGTTTACCTTTTTTTATTTTTATTTATTTTTTTACAGCTTTCCGTTTTTCTTTCGCTCTATCTTGGTATGTTTCTTTCTCTTTCGTTTCTAGACATTGGGGAAGACGGACTGACTGCGCTGGAAGTCTCAGGAGTTGTCAGGTCCAGAATAGTCTCGTTTTTATTGCGGACCGAGTCCATGAAATAAGCCCGTCTGTACAGCATGATATCTCCTCTTTCTCCCGAGTATTTCAATCCCATACCGAGTTCAACGATTTCGGGGAAACTGGTCTCTGCATGGCGAAACGAACCCATGGGATGATGGTTGAACTAAAAAATGATAATAATAATGCAGATCCGATTTTATCTGGGTTGAAAGCATGCTGAGAAGATATTCTGACAAATTTTAGTACGGTATGAATTATTAAATGGGGAAAAAGATCCATGGAACGCTCTCTTAAATGTCGACTTGTACTTTTAGTTAAACGAGAGTTCCAGAATACCTTTTCTCATCAGAATTTTGTTGCCTGAAACTTTATGACCTAATTTTTAGCTCAAGCAATAAGTAGAGATTCGAAGTTTTTGAAAAGATCTCTGCGGATAGTTGAGCTTTGAAACCAAATTCTGAACGAATTGAATCGTTTCCCGTCAAGTCCTTGTCGCGTTTGAATTTCCATGCTTCGAACATTTTTGGGGTGGAATTTCAAGTACTGACCTGTAACGCATTCACGATTTCTGAAAATGTTTCTGCAGCATATTGCGTTGAGTTTTCCGGATCTCAGTTATTCGCAAATGTGAACCACAGAACTTCTGCATTCATACGTCCATCCGTAGAATCACATCCTATATATGTGAAAGCAAATTTGCTTGTGTAGTTTAGTCAAATTGGGGGATTCGCTACTTGGGCTTTAGTTCAATTTTATTCATTAATAAAGTACAAAGCGTTATTTTACTCATTTTTTCTGATTTTCATCAAGTAATGGTATTGTTTTTGCGGTGACTGCTGGATACCGTTTTGAATTAGGTTAGCCTTCTGTAAGATTTGATCTGTTAAGTGCTGTTTGGGTGTTATGTTATGATATACTGAGTTACATATTTATTTACGTTAGCGTCACCAGAGCACCTTCTTTTCTTATGACCAGCATTCCAAAGTTATAGAAATGAGATTCAAAAAGATTTTCGACTCTTGAAATTTGATGACAAGTCTCTTTCCAAAATCTTAGATGACCAAGATGAACTTTTAGCTTTAAAGAATTTATCCTCAAAGATTCTCTCCAAATTGTTCAATCAACTAAAATTTATCTGGGAGCAGGTTGAACACCTTGTGCTTTAATTTGTGTTTGTTAATTGCATTATGATGCTAGTGTCATTACTGATATTTTATTTTCTTTTTTTAATCTAGTGAAGGGACCAACGTGTATGCACTTACATCAGTTGTGCATTTGTAAATTTTGTGATGTACAGTATTTTACTTTTCTTGAACACCCATAAACTGCTTATTTCTCTATTTCCATCATGATGTGATGTATATAGTGTCTTTGGCTGAATGTGGGAGGGCAGGGGGTTGAGATGTGGGAACATTGCTAGAACCTTGTGAATGCTGAAAAGCTAAAAATAAAGTTTGTTTATCAATCAATCAAAATGTTACCCTGATGCAAATTAAATTTAGTTTTTCATGCCCGCATTTTTCTAGGTTAGCATTTGCTGGGCAGCGCTGATTTGTTTTGATTATCTTTGTTGCACTGGAGAAAAAATAAAGAAAACACTTCATGGGATTACAGTACAGTACTTTACTTGTCATTTTCTTCTTATAGGATGACGGTTAGGAAATTGACTCCGAACATAAAATGACGAGTATAGGGAACTTAACTTTTATTTAAACGTAAATATCTATTTTAAGCGTCTAGGCTAAACTTACCTACGGTAAGAGTAGGTCGGTTTGCATTGGTGAGAATGATGAGCGAGGTGGTTCTCTTATAATTGACGGAACTTTAACCGGTTTCATTAGCCCCTAAGCAGCCACCCTCGTATGAATCTCATGGAACCTTGTCGCAACAAAAGGATCTGTCGTGAGGATTTTAGTGGCGCATAATCCTCCTCGTCGAGGCAAAAACAAGCATTTATGCCTGTTTTCCAATTTACGGAAGTATATAGAGGATCTCGCGAACTCCTGGTGTACGTCAAATAACAGTTTCAACGACCCTTTTCATGCTAAAATCAGAGTCTGCCTCGAGCGTAATTGCGAATAAAATCTTGATAAGTGTTGCGGGATAGGAAAAACAGTTTCAGATCGGAAATAAATTTTTTTAATAGGTCTCGTAAACTTTTGTTTCTCTTTTCGGAAACGGTGTTGGGGGATCTTTTGTGTGCCTGTACGATGCCCTTAGTTACAGCCAGAGAGGTACAATCACCCTGAATTCCTCTCTCTTTTTTTTTTTATTGACCGCTCCGAGGTATTCCACGACTTCCCAGCCTCCGTTTGCTTTGCTTTGAGCCATTAGGCCGTATTGACGAGTGCGCTCGATTAGGTTTATGTAGGTTTTTTTGAAGTACCCGACGCGTAACTCGAGGAATTCCCGGTTCGAGAGCTATTGGGACCAGGGCTAGCACTGGTCCCCTTTACTTGGGTCACATAAGCTTAGAAAAAATACAAAGTTTTCACCAGAAAGCGGAGAAATTTCAGAAGACTTACGATTAGCCTCACAGCTTCCGAGGCGAACTGCCTGCAGCAGCGATACAAACTGCTTTCATGTGAAGGATTCGAATTATTGATGCTCAAATAGGTCTTCCCCGCCGGTAAAAAAAAAAAGTCGCTTAATAAGTGCCAAGTCATGAACGACATAGTAAAAATGTGAATCAGAAATTTCGGGAGGGATCCAGAAAATCATTCTTTGATAAGTACTGTAGATACGTGAATATGCGTGAAAATACTGTGAATTTTAATTCGAAGTACTTTACGGTAATGCGCAATATTTCTTGAAGAAAACGAATATTTCTTCAAGAACATAGTTTTAATAATATTTAAATGTGCCTGAAGCCAGGGAAGGTACTCGAAAAGTGGTACTTGTCCAGATGGTGCGTCCAGGAGAAGATACTGCACAAGAAAATCGGATTGGCTTGACTTATAGTGCGATATCGTCAATAAGTTTCAAGATGATTAAAACTGCTCGTTTCTTCAAAGTTTTTACACGTACAGTATATCAGTCAAAATACTCGTACACATCACCGATATTCAGGGATATACGATCAGGAAACATGATTTTAAATAATGTACAGTACTATAATTCTTGCTGATTTTTATGCATGCGTAACCTTGGTGTGACATTGTGAGACAGATTTCAAGCTTTCTTCTGATTTTCTCTTCATCGAAATGACTGGCGAAAAAAATTCTTTCTGGTAAGGTAAAAATTGAAGCACTCTATTATGTGTATATCATAGTTGATGATATAGAGAAGTTCAACTGCTGTACGTGTATGTCCTAATGCAGCAGTAAAACGTGTTTCCGAGTCTTGAAACCTACAGAACATCACTCTATAATTACTTCCGAGTTCAATTCTGATTTAAAAAAAATCCGGAATCGGATCCCCTGTTTGATTCGAAGAGAAGAGAATCACGGTTTCATTATTTATTCACACCTTCCAGCTTTCAACGNATCTGTCGTGAGGATTTTAGTGGCGCATAATCCTCCTCGTCGAGGCAAAAACAAGCATTTATGCCTGTTTTCCAATTTACGGAAGTATATAGAGGATCTCGCGAACTCCTGGTGTACGTCAAATAACAGTTTCAACGACCCTTTTCATGCTAAAATCAGAGTCTGCCTCGAGCGTAATTGCGAATAAAATCTTGATAAGTGTTGCGGGATAGGAAAAACAGTTTCAGATCGGAAATAAATTTTTTTAATAGGTCTCGTAAACTTTTGTTTCTCTTTTCGGAAACGGTGTTGGGGGATCTTTTGTGTGCCTGTACGATGCCCTTAGTTACAGCCAGAGAGGTACAATCACCCTGAATTCCTCTCTCTTTTTTTTTTTATTGACCGCTCCGAGGTATTCCACGACTTCCCAGCCTCCGTTTGCTTTGCTTTGAGCCATTAGGCCGTATTGACGAGTGCGCTCGATTAGGTTTATGTAGGTTTTTTTGAAGTACCCGACGCGTAACTCGAGGAATTCCCGGTTCGAGAGCTATTGGGACCAGGGCTAGCACTGGTGGGGAAATGAACCCAGTGTATTCGAATCTTTTTTATGTTTCAAAAGTGGTCTTTCGCCTCTTTAAAGTCTTCTGAATGCTAATCGGAGTGTCGAAGGCTCCGCTTGACGGACGTCGTCGCTATGTTTATGCTTTCATGTGAAGGATTCGAATTATTGATGCTCAAATAGGTTTTCCCCGCCGGTAAAAAAAAAGTCGCTTAATAAGTGCCAAGTCATGAACGACATGGTAAAAATGTAAATCAGGAATATCGGAAGGGATCCAGAAAATCATTCTTTGAAAAGTACTGTAGATGCGTGAAAATACTGTGAATTTTAATTCGAAGTACTGTACGGTAATGCGCAATATTTCTTGAAGAAAACGAATATTTCTTCAAGAACATAGTTTTAATAATATTTAAATGTACCTGAAGCCAGGGAAGGTACTCGAAAAGTGGTACTTGTCCAGATGGTGCGTCCAGGAGAAGATACTGCACAAGAAAATCGGATTGGCTTGACTTATAGTGCGATATCGTCAATAAGTTTCAAGATTGATTAAAACTGCTTGTTTCTTCAAAGTTTTTACACGTTCAGTATTTCAGTCACAATACTCGTATACATCACCGATATTCAGTGATATACGATCAGGAAACATGATTTTAAATAATGTACAGTACTATAATTCTTGCTGATTTTTATGCATGCGTAACTTTGGTGTGACATTAAGAGACAGATTTCAAGCGTTTTTCTGATTTTTTTCTTCATCGAAATGCCTGGCGAAAGCAAATTCTTTCTGGTCAGGGAAAAATTGAAGCACTCTACGTCTATATCATAGTTGATGATATAGAGAAGTTCAACTGCTGTACGTGTATGTCCTAATGCAGCAGTAAAACGTGTTTCCGAGTCTTGAAACCTACAGAACATCACTCTATAATTACTTCCGAGTTCAATTCTGATTTAAAAAAAATCCGGAATCGGATCCCCTGTTTGATTCGAAGAGAAGAGAATCACGGTTTCATTATTTATTCACACCTTTCAGCTTTCAACGGAAAATTAATATTGTTAAACTTTTTCAAAACAAGGTCCTGTTAACATAGCCAAGAAGACCAACTCCTGAGTTGCCTTCGGCAAAAACACGTTTAACGATATTGCCTTACTCCATTTCTGAGCTGTTGTCGCTTTTTTAAATATTATTTTGTACAACGTGCCTCGCTAAAACTCGTAAACTTAACTTGATATCCTGAAACAGGATGAATATAACACTATAAAACGATAAACCTGAATAAATATACAGTATATGTTCCTTTTCCGAGCGTCTATTAAAGAGGTACAGTATTTGAAACGTTGATAATAAGTACTAAAGTATCAAGGGATTTATATTTGAGTTGTTGAATTACCTTGAGTCTGCAGATGAGCAGAAACTCGTGAAATTCACTGAAGTTTCGAAAGCACGGGATTGATGGAAAATTGAAAGCCTTTATATTATCACTGTACATTGATTTAAGAGAAGATCGCCTTCCAATGGATAGACTTTAAACATGTGATGTTTCGAGATTATTGATGCTTAATTGACGTATATTAATAAGGAACATTGATTGGCCATCCAAGTCTTTCATTTTTGAGCAACTTAATTTTTTTTTAGGAAGAACGGCTTCCGTGCTCGAAATTTTTCTCGATAGCTCGAGCATCCTATCATGCCGATTTAAAAAATCATCAACACTTAAAAAGTGAATGTCAAGATTTTGAGGAATTTTTATGTGCAAGTTTATGTTATTTAGCGAATCGTTTCTAGAAATGTCCGAAGAAGAATGTTTTTCCTCGCAATATTTCGGACGTTGTATATAGAGTCGATTGAAGTTGCTTATTCTTCAGGAAACATAATTTCTGCAAATCAATTTACAATAAACCGAATCATGTTCCAGTGAATACCGTTCGAGTGAAACCATCGTGCATGTCATAAGGCTTCGTAAAATGGTAATAAATGCGTAACTGGGCCAGTGCAAGTGAATTATCCACGTTGGGGCTTTTTTTTATAGCTGCAATGAACACGGAAACCCGTTACTAATGCAAAAAATAAACGTCCGAGATAATCTTCAATAAAATGAGCGACAGTTATCCATCAGATTCTATGTTGTACACATGATCCCTCGTCTGTTTCGCGATAAACTCGAATGCTGTAGTAAACGAGCACGCTCAGACAGATAGTTGTAGGAATACAGTGAATAGCAACCAAAAAAAAAAATAAGAAAAAAAAGAGGATCAATAGTAACAACAAAAATAGTGAGGGTTGCAGTCGGGTCAAGCAGGCTTCGGTGTCCCATTCATCAAAAAACGCGTTCATGGTCCACCACGCGAATCAACGCATTCGCGGAGAAGCTGACAGGATGCCGCAACCCGCTCGGCGGGCCCGAAATGCTCACAACTTGAAGCATTCCGAGCGCTTCGCTGAACGAACGAACAATCGATCGATCGATCGATCGATCGATCGATCGGCTGGGGCCAGACGATATCGACCCCGATTTGAGGGACAACAAACCATTGCTATTCTAAGAAACGCTCGCGTCCGGATTTTGCATGCTTCTATCTAAACCTTCCGGAAGAATCATGTATTGCAATTATTATCGTCGATGATTAATCAACTTCCGCGTTTCCGGGAGGAGATGGGATATCTTATGCATAAAGCAAGACGTCATCGTCAATATATAGAGACAGTTTTCAGACATTACGGTATATATATATATATACCTGTGCAGAGCCTTTCCTGCGTCTCCTTGACTTGGATTGTATTCACACAACCGCAGAAAGTGATTTAATCGACTATATAGTAAGAGAGAAACTATCGCAAATGTAGTCCTTGATGCTTTTTACACACGGTGCAATTGTTACCCACCCCCTTTCTCTTCCCGCAGTTTTTGACGCAGACGTGCTAAAAAAAATCAATTCAAACCACACGACTATGTTTGTGGCTGAAATTTCAGCCAGAATTTCATGACTTCTTTGTTGTGGACCGAGATGCTGTAAAGTGCAGTTAATGCTGCGCAAAAGATTAGTGCTCCATTTGCGGAAATGTATCTTTTCTCAATGCCGAATTTCAGGAAGTGATCTGGGCTCATTTTAAATACTGTTTTATGGTTCAGTCAATGACTGCTTTAGGTACCTTTCTGAGAAGTACGTTGTAATGAATATCTCAGCTTGAAAAGCCTCCGTGGTTTATAGAAGAGGCACTTAAAAACCCTTCACGCGAGAACTTCAATATATTTAGAAATGCAAGATATTCGCAGTAAAAAGAAGATTTACAGTATTTTTTATCGAAGTCAAATTTCAGGGAAGTGATCAGGGCTTCGATTAACAATTTTTGAGACACTCCGCCTTGATCATCGACTTATTTTCCTGGCAAATGTAGGAGATTTCGGGTAGTGCTGTATCTGAAAAAAAGGTATATTGCTCTTTCAATGTCTCCCGTGTGTAAATTTTTTGGGATAGACAAAGCAACTACAATAAGTACCACACGCGAATGAAAACTACAAGAACAAAAAAGTCCGGGAACTGAATGCAAGAGACTCCCAGGATCCCTTTCATCAAGCGCAATAAATTCCTTTAAAATTTCGTGTATGGTCCAGGTGAAAGGATAAATAATTTTCTTAATGTCACATTTGAGAGAATCGATTAGGTTAGAGCTCTGATTATTAGTTTTCTGGGCACTGTATGGGATATTTTTGGCACCGGGTCTGAGAAGAGTGCTATGGTTTTTGTTTTTGTTTTGTTTTACCTATTATGCAAGTACCTTTTACAGTACCTGGTATATAACTGCATGTAGAAAAACGTGCCTCATTTCGTCGAACGCGAGAAATTCCTCTTGAAATCTACGTTAGGTACGTACGAGGAGTTGCGTTACCGTCCAAGGACTCTCTGTACAGTATATATTTATATAATGTGAACCCGTGGAATTCGACGTGTTTGAGGGCCCCTTTTCCTCGACACGCCCCGGGGGGAAAACGAAAAAGGGGTTTGTTTCTCCGGCCCGGCGAAGCGAGCGACGAATGCCCATTCGGTCTCGAGGAATCCGCGTCTCGCATTCAAAAGGAATTTGAATGCCGCGGCATTTTTTCCGAAATGTCGCACGCTTCGGCGAAACCGGCGAAGGGGTTTCGACTGCCTTAACTGCTTTGCTGCTGACGCGAACCCAAACCCGGACTCTGTTTTTTTCTTTTTTTTTCTTGTTCGTATAATGCGTATTATTTTATTTTTCTATTACTGTATATATTTATACCGTACAATATATGTATTTTTCTTCTCTGGCATTGCCTTCCGATCGACTGAGCCATATCATTCGGATTCTATCGCTGTGCTGCTCCAGCTCTCGTGTCTAGAACTTTAAAGTATGAAGCACTTATTCGGAACCAGTGTCGAAGGTTGGCTTTTTCTCCCATGGTTTCCACGATTCCCACATTCTTCATTGACCCGGTTCAGTGTTTCCGACGTTCGAGGCATGACTTGGAGTCCGGTTCCGAGCCGAGGCTCTATTTTCTCTCTATCTCTCTTTCCAATGTTTAAAAACACGCTGGAATGATGTTTCAGCATAATTTTTACCAAATTTCAACCAATTTTTTTCAAACCGAATTTTCTGCTCAAGCAATTTTGCTGCAATAACAAGAATAATCGAAGAAGAAAGTCAGGCTCTCCAGTGTGTATGAAAAATGTCCTGCTCCGTTCATGTTTGACTATCAAGTGAAAATCTCTGAAATACTTCAATATTTGCATACAGAGTGCCTGAAAAGTAATTAATCGACACCGGCCATCTCATGTCGAGAGACACTTAACTGTTTTATACACGGATTGAATCAAAAGTAATGTACTGTATAGCGCACAAAAATTCGGTACCTGACTTCTGTGTTTAAAAACAAGTCCAATTTGCTCCTGAGAAAATATTTTTGTGTAAAGAAGAAACCTTCTTAAACATTTCAGAAGATCAGAAACCATGACGTAGATCTGTTCAAACTGTTTTTTGTTTGAAAACCTAAAGTGCGTTTAGCGAAGTGTTTGACTTTTCAAGAGGAAGACGCATTATAGAATAGGAAATAGCATGCATTATAATTGAAAATATTTCAAATTCTGCCAAGTCAGACTAGTAAGTTCCATAACTTGAACTGCTTGAAATTAATTAAATCCAAGGTTCAAAGGAAGGGGAATTTGTCATTTTTCGCATTGCGATTTCTTCTCATGACCTGAGCAAGCTTCTCTGAAAAATGGATGATGTATGTATGCTCATTTTAGCACCTTGAAGAACGGAGCTAAACTTTTAAATCGATTCTTTTGATGCCTCTTTATTTTTTTGGAGAATCTGGAAATGCGCAAATGTGTCATAAAAAAGTTAGCCGTACTCAACACTCTCTACAGCATTTTGTGCAATGTTTTGAGGAAACACGGAATTGAAATGTCATGCACGACGCTGAAGGTTTTAACCGAGATAGAAGACAAACTGTTCTGTACGTGGATAAAAAAATCCCGACGAGATTTTGCAAAAATTTTGCGCATTTATGTATGCTCTTTTTTCCATTTGAGATTGTCTCTAATCTGAAACGATGAAACAAGATTCCGCGAATCTTCGCGGATTTCTGGCGGATTTTCGGATTCGGAATGGCTTGCTTGTTTTAGATGAATCATCATTCCAAACTTGGAGGTCCTTAAGTTCGTTGAATTGTTATTGATTGCCTATTAAAGTGAGCTTAAAATGCTCAGGTATTCCTGCAGCATCAGTCAAGTGCAAAAAAAGTTGCCGGCTGTAGCTTTGAACCGAAGAACAGGAGGTCTCATCAAAACGATTCAAATTGTCCGTCTTCCACGTCTTGAACTGTAAATATTGTAGTTCAGATTCCTTTTGTACTCAACCTATTGTCTACTTTAATCTTCTTTTTTATAATAAATTTTTCCAAAGGCTTGCTGAAGCGTGAAATGCCGATCAACATTTCCAAATGATCAGGCAAAACAAATATTAGATCGGAAAGTACGCTTAACTACGCTGGCATAACGTTAAAAAAAAATTGTGTCGTTTGAAAAAATTGACCGTGCCAGGTTAACCCCTCATATTTAATTCGATGCTTTTTTCATTCTTTTTTTGGCATTTAATTATGAATAACAGAGCACCCTAGCTTTTTCGTGAAACGCCGACTGCGATTTTTGCCCCCATTCTGAATTTAAGGCAGCTATTGCAAAGAAACCCCCGTTTAAGCCGCAGGAAATTTACGCATTTTGGATAGATAAATTCCAATTGCGCAATATCGTGAAACTGTTATCATACTAGTTTCGGGTAACGTGAACTTCTACCCGTGATAAAATTGGCGATGGAAGTGGCAGAAAATCTCAAGAAGGGAAAATCTCATTTGGCGATTTTGCCATGTCCGGATTTTTGTTTGCTTCATCAACTCGTGATTTCATAATTTTGCATCCACATGAGATCTCAAGTGCAGTCACTGTGATATTTTCGGGAATATCTTCGACATATCCCCAATAATGCTGGCATTTTTTTGTTCGAGGAAAAAGTACCATTTATAAAAGCATAAAAACAGTTTGTACCTGCCTAAATAATTACTGAGAATATAAGTCTCGCAATTTTTTTTTGTGTCTACATTTTATGAAGTAGAAGCCTGGAGATGTTCTTTGCGCCTGCAGCTTATCCAGAAGGTTTCGAGACATCCCAGTGTTTCTTTCTCGAAGAAGGTTAGGGAAAATAAAAAGTAAATACAGTTAATGAGATGAACGGCGAAGTAAGATCGGGTTCCAAGCAGGTCTGATTTTCCCACAAAAACACCCGGGGCCAGGGAAGTCTTGAAGAAAAAAAAAATCTACCTTTCGGCAGTGCGAGTGCACGTGTGTTTGTGACGCGCCATAGACGTCGCCCACGAAGCCTCGTCGTCGTCGTCGTCAGCTGAAACCTTCCTCTCTTTTTCTCCCCCAAAACTCTCAACGCATTATTCGACGCATTTCCTTCTTTTCTCGCAGTTTAAAAGGCAGCGCATATATACGTTTAAGTGAGTGTGTGATTTTTGCGTGATAAAGCAAAAGAAAAAATAAGTTTGGGGTGAAAACACTTCCCTGTTTTCTCGTCGTTGTTCGACACGCTCGTCCGTGATAGAAAAGGCTGGAAATCCAATATCTTCTCGCCTCTTCCGTCACCCGAACCCTGCTGCTGGCGGTGATTAAGGTGTTGCTTGGGAAGTGCTGCGGTATTTCGTGTGCTGGCCCAGTTTTAGCTTCTTTCTCTCTCTCTCTCTCTCGCCCTTTTGTTGCTTCCATTTCCCGTTAACTCGGTTTTGTGCCGTGAGTCACTAGGCCAACCTCGGCCAAGATCGCTGCCGATGGTTTGCATCTTTCCCGATTTCTTCTCTTCTTTTCAAGAACTCTTAAACTGAGGAGGCAAACCTTTATATCACCATGTTTTATATAGGGTGAAATTCCGCCCGTGAAATTTATTTAGATTTTTTTCTGAGCTGCTTTCGAGTTGAACTTGAGCACTTGCTGTGTAAAAGTTATGTTGAGTATGTATGGTAGGTCAATTGATGAACTTCAAAGCATATTTGTGACCTCGACGACGTAACGTTTAAATCAAAATCGATCTTTTTTAAAATTCCGTGTTCCTCCAAAAATAATATCCAATCATTGAATAAACCACGACAGCATTTTCACACATCAATGGAAATTTTAAGACATAGTCTTGTTTCTTCCACGATAAGGTATTATTCGGAGAAATGGTAGAGAAGCACCCGAATTAGTCACTTTAATTTCCCTTCTTCCTTTAAATCCGTGCGCCAATAGAAAATTCTTTTTTAAATAATTCCGAGCTCCTTAGCATTGAAGAATTGTTCTGATCTCGATTCGTGGATTTTGCAGCTCTGATCCGAATTCAGGCTATGATTGAGAAAGAGCATCTCTGGGGACGCAAAATAATGCTCAATATACACAGAAAGAAAAGCTTGGGGATTGGGAATGCTCTTTAAAAAAAAAGAGGAGTGTTTTCGCTCCACAGATGAGGGAAACACATGCTTATTGAGACGACACGTGAATACTAACGAACGAGAAGTCTTGTCCACGTCCGTCAAAGGTTCTATTTTGTTCATTTATTTTATATTTATTTATTTTTGCTGGAAAGGTGCAGAAGAAGGTCATTAATACACACCGCGGAATCATTAGAAGAAGAAAAAAATAGCCGTTAGCCGTTTTGACGAAGTCTCGCGTGAAAACACGGAACCGGTGAGAACAAGGACCAACTCTTTACGCTGACCTCCTCAGTGATCTCGCCGTAATTATCGGCCTCGTGCACAGCTTTGTTTGGCCAGTCGAAAGGGTATCTCTCTCTCTCTCTCTTTCCCCCCTTCATCCTTTTATTTCAAACAGAAAGGTTCTTGTGTTGTTGCCTTCAACATGGGTTCGTTGAGAAGTTCATTTTCCGATGAACGAATGAGTTTCCGACGCGGATTGAAGAGGATCCGAAATTCATCAACTCATCATCCGCGATGTACCATAACATATACCAGCTGTCGATTTCTGTGAAAGCAGGACTTCGTGTTCACACTTCTATACCAGCTGACAGGCAACCGTTTGCAATAATTTTTCAATTTCGAATATTCCGAAATCGTCAATTCTTGAACATTTCATAACTATAAATCATGCCCCGATATGAAATTTTTTCTGCCCGACTGCTCAAACTATCCATTGAATAATTTCAATGCGATAATTTTAGACTCAAGGGAAATCTTTTTTCTTCAATTTCAGAACTGGATTTGCATGATTCATATGCTTTTTTTTGGAATCATTGGCGCTAGGTTTCTCGAATTTATTTTAAAAAACCTGCCTTTTATTATAATTTCCCATGACAATTAGACCAGGCTTGTTATCGGGATAATTATCATTACTATTCGGAGAAAAGAAACAATATCCATAAACTACAATTAGAACTTCCGGATTTACCATTATTGCTGCAGGGAATATTGTTTTGAGGACCAAAAGCACGATGCCTTGTTTATAAATGACAATAAAATACTGTATATAAGGGAAAAATGAATCGGAAAATCTAGGAAAATGTCTTGAACTGAAGTATGCGATCGGTTAAAATGAAAGACTCATTCCTTGAGTGGATATTATTTTCTAGTGCTGGGACATACTGTATTGTATGTTTAAAGCTGAGCCTGAAGCTGGTGCTTCTTTCAATACTAGGCCTTGATTCGAGAAAAGATAAAACAAAAAAATTTCACGGAACAGGAAACAAAGAGGTGGAATGGTGCAAAGTCAATGAAACCAAATCCAACTGAAAACAGATTTACCTTGATGGGCCACGCGATGATTGCACACGTCTCGTTTTCTTCAAGTTTGTCTGTCAGAGTTGATTGATTGTTCCATTTATGCCATTTCCTTAATTTTTGTAATTTCGGAGGGAATTCGAATCGAAGTTGATTTCCTGTCGTCTGACGGGTTCGGATGGCGCCAGGGTTGTGTTAACAAATTCAAAGCCGAAGCAAACGGATCAGCTATTTGAAAAATTTAATTTAGACGCGTTGAAGCTCGCTTGATTCTTTCTTGGCATTTCCTTGTTTTCTTCCTAATTGTACCGTCTGTAAATCACTGAGAAATTCAATTTTACTTCGGCAGTTAATCTACCTTTCACCAATCTGGGTCACAGGGATTGTTTACCTTTGTCCGAAATTAATAAACCAAAATCAATTCGAGAGAAAGCGACAATTTCAACTCCAAGATTTCGCTCGATTTCCGCATCACATTCCTCGTCGGGATTCGAATCAGAAACAAAGATTGGCGTCGGATACAATTTTTCCAATTGCGTTGTAGGTTGCTGAAGACGTTTCGGATTTCGACAGCGAATTAAAACTGGGGCTAATTATCGAGAGAGAGAGAGGAAAAAAATCCAGTTAACCGGAAGACCGGAAAACACCTCTTATTCCGCGTGTTGAACTTGTGTCTGAACCCTCGACGCTGCAGTTTTTCGATGAAGACGCCTGCGCGGATATGATAATGCGAAGCTTCAGGTAAGTTGGAACCTGCTCATTAGCCGTTGAGGGTTTCTTCTTTCTTTTTTTTTTTTTAGCCCAAAATTTTTCTGTGGTTGCCTTTTTCCTCTCTCGTCTTGACGGTTGTTTCAGGAGAGAGAAACATCTTTTCTCGCGTTGCCACACGCTTTTTCTCGCGCCTTTTGTTTTCGACTTCGATTCCGATTTATTTATTTTCCTTTCTTCCTGTAAGTGTGTGTGTGTTTTTTTTGCGTCTTCGTGAGGCAGTGGGGGTGATTAATGATTTGTCGTGGCCTCGTCGGCGGAAAATGAGAGCCCCGTGTACGCGTGAAATCTTGGAGATTGATAGCCATCTGCCTTTTTCGGTGCCTTCGCAGCGATTTCCATCGCGCGGCAAATGGCACAAGTCGGGCACGGAAATGGCAGGATAAAAAAAAAAGAGGCCGAAAGAATTGTCAAGAAAAATTAGATGCGAACCGACGACGATCGTGGGAAGGGCGGTTGACGGCGTGAACAAGACATAAAAGAAAAAAAAAGATAATTGTGCGAACTAGAAAATGCCTTTTGATGCGCGACAACATCCAGATCTCCGATCACAATTAACCCAGTGTTGCCGTTTTCGTTTCGACGTGCCCTTTCAGTCAATCCAAGGATAGTGCTTGCTGCATTCCGAGCAATGATAGTTCATAATTTGATGTGAAGTTTGACAGGTTTACGAAATGAAAGTATGATAATCCGTATTTCAGCAAAAGGCAGGAATCAGTATACAGCTTGATAAAAGAATGGGATCAGAAATAGTGCGCTACGATCGTGGTTTGATAAGGTTTTTTATACTTTCCGGTCTGTAAAACAGTTTTTTTTAACCGTTTTTTTATGAAAGAAGATTATTTTTCAACGAACTAATGTTTTTAGTGATATTTGGTCCAGTTCTGTGTACAGTATATGATATGACTTCTCTTTAAGATATGTAGCTAGATTTGAGCGATTAAGCTTGGAGCATACCTTATTTTTATAAGATATTTCTGGAATATAGAATTCTCAAACTACTGTATGCGGTTCCAATTTTTGGGCGGGTATTTACAAATACTGTAATTAACTCGAATCATATTTGCATTCCTTTATGAGGCGTAGTTTTTTTCTCTCGTAATTTGGCGTTATTGATGATAACTTTATAGCATTTTTGATCGAATCACGTGTACGTGTATGAACAAATTTTGCTCTCAATTCCTGATTTTGAACGGTTTCTTGCCCGTTTTATTCAAATGCCGTTCGAGGGTCAATTCTATATTTTTTCCAGTCTCGATTTTGAAGAAATACACGGAAACGTACTTGAATTTTCAAGAACGATATTATCTCATTTCCTGGCCCATTTTATAATAATATTTGTTCACCTAGATTGAAATGAACATAATACCGAGCTTCGTAGAAGTGTGCACCAACTTTTCGAAGGGATGAAATTCACCTACCACGCATTAATTTTACTGTTACAGTATTTCTTTTCTCAGCTGCGGAAAATAGTTCGAAAAACGAAAATCATTTTCCAGGACGTTTCATCAGAGGTGAAAACCATATCCAAAAAACTTAGTAATTTCTTAGTAATAATTATGTTCAATATTTTGAATGTGAAGGTCTGAGTAAAATTTAAATCAATAAAAAGGGAGCTCCCCGTGTCGGGGCTGGAATTAATAAAATCATTTACAAATAAATAGAGATTTGTGTGAAATCTTGTCATTGGTAATCTGTTGTCAGACCCATTTCTTATACAGTATGTAACTTGGGTACACGAAAGGCTTTGATGGTGCATCAGGTACAGTACTCAAAAAATCCCCGACCACCTTCCCGAATGATTTTAAATAACGAGCAAAATTTGACTCAGACTCACATCCGGGAATCACTGTCTATGAGATATATTTTGCTTTCAAGCCACTTAGCATCGCGGTGGGTTCGTCAAATAAACAAGTTTCATTTTGCGAGCAAAAACGAGATTCAACGATCGAGTTCCTTATTTGGCAAGGATACGGAAAAGTGGTACCGGCTGAAGAGACGGGTTTCTTTCAGTTCCTTTCCTCTTTTTTATTCTTTTAAGCCATCTTTTCTTCCGCAAATTTTTGCTTCTCATGAACCCGAAGTTCGTCGCACGTTCCGTGTGAATAAGGAAACCAACACTCGGTCGACAACGACTGCTTTGGGAATCGCCGCGGAATAAAGAATCCGAGTGCTCGCACGGACTAAAAGAAAAGTGTGCCGGGGAACACTTGAGAAAATCCCGATCGTTGGGATAGGGGAAGAAAGAAATATTTGACGACGAACGAGGATTTTTTAACATTTCACAAATCTTTTCCTTCTTCCCCCCCCCCTTTTTTTTTTGGATGCCGCGGTTCGTCGTCGTCGGAACTATGCTGTATTGTACCTTGAACGCGTCGACTTCAATTGAGGATACTATACTGTACCTTTCTTTTCCATCTGCAGCATTCATAAAAATATATAATAATTTCGCTTCCCTCGTCTGATGTGTGCACTGTTGATCAAGGGCCTCCCAGGAGTCTTGGTTTTTCCACTAACGTGGAAATTCGGTGTGTGTTCCACCGCACAAAGGGGGAAAGGTAAATAGTGTGCGTATATACGGGTCCCTATAGTGTGGGACCTTCCGCGGGATCCGGGAGTATCGTTAATCACTTATCGCGAAACGACGGGTGACGCAAAGCTGGGGGCCCTTGTCGCTTTTTTTTTCTTTTGTTTTGTTTTGCTTTGCTTTGCCCCCCCCCCCCCTCCACTTCCGCCGACATTTTGCGGAGTGTCGGGATGAGTTTGAAAAATTGAGGTCCCCCCTACTGAATACTTGCGGTCGTCGTCGGAGAAGAGATTGGGGTTACCGAAAGCTGTGTCTCACCTACCGAATGCCAGCACTGAAATTTTCGTTGACATAATTTTTGTTGCGATTTTATTTCCTGGAATTTTAAGGAACGCTTTTCCACAATTTCCGCGTCGACTTTCTTTCTTTCTTTCGAGGAAGCGAATTGCGGAAATTCGTAATTTTAAAGTTTCGTGAGATGATCATTTCATGACAAAGAAACGATTGTAATCTAGCGGGCGAATCGATGAGACCGAAGGCTATGCAGTAAAACAGGTGGAATCTCTCTAAAACGACTTCCAGGGGACCAGAAACAATTTCGTTGTAGAGAGAATTTCATTTTAGAGCACCCTTATGTCATGGGTAGAGCACCCATCTCATAAAACCGAAGAAAAATCGTGATACAGGACAAAATTGCCGAAAAAATCTACCTGAGTCATGCATTTTCATTTTTGAAGCGGAAAACACTATAAACTTAAGAGAGAAAAAACTGAACTGCGCTTTCCCTCAACAAAATTATAGCGCATGATTGAGACGTCTTTTTTTTTTTGCTTCGCCACCCTCAATAAAAAAGGGCTTAACATTTGTGTAAAAGCGCTTTGTATTCAAATAAATGATTGCAGTAAACGAAGTTTTAGCGCCCCGCTGACTCGAACAAAAAACCGCAAATCTATAAAAACCCCTGGTTTCCTAGAAAAATACCTCCTCCAACTGCGATTCATTCTAGATGCTTTTACCGCTCAAAACCAAACCACAGTTCGTTCAATCATCAAGTTTTGTGTCGGAAGGAAGCAGAATCAAGAGATTTTTCTGCTCTTGATTAATTTCATCTAATAAAACAATTCAGAAGGAATGCGGCCGGAAAGTGTGACATTAAATGTCTGCGAATGATGTTACTCCGTGCTTTTTACCTTTCAGTTTTGACCATTTTATTTCACCGCATAATTCCCGTCTCATACACGTACTTTGCATAGGAAATTAAATTTTAAACGATAAGCACTTCATCTTAGAAACCCGTTTTTGATGCGCTGTATTTTCATTCAAAAATTTTAATTTCCTCTTCAGTTTTCCCTTTGATGTATAGAGCTTCGTCATTTTGTGCGGTAAATGCGTGCTTTTGCATTCAACAGCAAACTTATAACTATTAGAACGACCAAAAATTCAAGGGATGTCTTCGATTGGTTGTTTTTTTTCTATGATTTCATGTGTGATGATTTTCTTAGCATCCACATAAACGTGGTAATGACATTTTTTTAAACTTCTGAAAAATGATTTCGTGGTTTTTATTTAAATTGAGGCATTCATTCATTGTGAAAATTTCCGTGGAAAACTCGGAGATAAAATCGAAAACGGCGCATTAGAAAAGAAAGCGTCTGTCTCTTATAATTAGTAACCGATTAAAAAATAATGATACCTTCCGGTCTATCTGCAGTCCATTTTCATGCATCTTTAAATTTGAGAAAGTTTAACATCTCTTTTAAATCATACAATTGGAAAGAAAAGTACTACAGTATTACATTATTTCGAGTTCCAGCGATCTTGGAACGTAGCGTTTTGTTGCATGATTGGCTCGAAGATTGGGCAATAACTCCTGGAGATTTAAATTTCTCAATTTCAAACCAAAGAAAGCCGGACTTACTCAGAGAGCCGTGCTTCATTTACGCTTGCGAAAGCCTCATGGAATGCAAATATAACTCAAGAAAAGGTTTATCTTCGCCTCAGAGACGCTTTTTCTATAGCTAGCCATCTTTTCTGTGAATCGAAACTTCTGCGTGAGCTTCACAAAAGTGCTTTAAAAGATCGTGAAACTGAAAGAAGATGAAATTTTGAAAAATTCAAAGGTATATTCAAATTCTGAGATTTAAATTTAATTTCCCTCCATACCCTCAAGTTTATCTTGAGGTATATTCTCAATGACCTGAAGAGTTATACATTTTTTGGAACATGTTTACCCAAGCAAATCTGAAGCTAAAAACGGATCCATTCTCTACAGGATAAAAGGGATAATAAACTCTTTCCTTTTTCCGCCAATTTTCTATGAGTCGATCTAAACTTCACTACTACTCATTTTATTATAGCAAGAGAGGAATTTTCCAAAATAATTTATAACCCAAAATCAGACGAAGAAACCCCAAAATTAGAGTACATTATTTCGCGTCTAATTTATTTTATATAAATGGCTAAAACAAGAATTATTATGCTAGAACTGCCAGTGACGGATGTGTGCGTAATTTTGGGCAGTTTGTGGATTGTTGTTTTTGTGGTAATGCGGGTTTGTTCTCATAACCGGTTTTATACCAAACTATAAATCATTTGAAGAAAACGCTGGTTTTCTGCATGGATTTCAGGCGGCGTTTTTTGCATCAGACACGCGTTATGTGAGTCTTTTTTTTTTTTTTTTACAACTTATTATGTACATACACCCATAGTCACCTGTTGCAATCTGGTCAGTTGAACAAGGTGTCGAGATAGTCATTGCTGGATGTATACTTCCAAACAGAAGTAGAGGGAAAAAAGTCATTTGGCTGCAGTTCAAACCCGTGTTTCTATACGGGTATGCACCATGGGTACGTCGGAATATCGACGCCTGATCCCGAGGAGCATCACTCAAATTTCCCACATTCTTTGAGTGTTCTTGCGTTTCCGTTCCCGTTCTTGTTTTTGCTATTTCCTCGGGTCTCGTGAAATTCCGTTCATTTCGTTCTGGAATGAAAAAATAATTCCACGGATAGCATTTTACTTTTGGCTTCCGGCCAAATTTGAGGAAAAAAAAAGCATCATTTCGTATTTTCTGCACATTCGAAATGTTCGATTCCCTCGCCTGAATGAACACGAGGTGACCGAGAACCGATATTTGTATTTGTGAATACAGTATCTTCTGGATCCTCTTCTAAAATTCGAAGGAAAATTTTAGAAAAATCTTCACCAAGGACTCGTGTGTTGGCAAAGTTTCACTCAGCTGACTGCCAGCAAAAGTAACTTCAAGCATCTAACTCGTAATTTTTTGAATCTTTTCAACTTTCGCAAGAACGTGAATGGCAATTTTTTGCAATACGCTTGATTCGAACACTCGCGTGTTGGTCATACCAGTTACCCATGTAATCTAGACGTCTTCCTGAGTAAAATTAGATTCTTTTTTAATTAAAAATTCTATTCATTGAATAGTTTCCGAAGGTGTAAATAGTCTGATTCTTTTCTGGCTCATTGTTTTCAGATTTTCTTAGTTTTGAACATTTCGGATTGAATGTGGGTACACTCTTGTCAAAATATGCGGACGCTGTTCCGTGAATTCACGTTGAAGACTTGGGAAGGAGACCTAGATTCTATTCAAATTGCTGATTGATTGAAAATATGTCGCTGAAGTACCATTGAAAAAATAACTCAACAATGCAGCCTGAACTAGAATTTTCAACCGAACGTTTTCACGGGAAAGATCCTGCAGGAAAACAGTTTCCAAAATCCTTTCGTCCTTTCGTTCGTAAAGAAAAATTAAGTAAACCCAAGCAAGTCTAA
>CAJPEX010000487.1:0-49002 GCA_905338405.1 Notodromas monacha
AAATTGGGCGATGCATTTTTATATCTTGTTCGATTGAAAATTTTCTTCTGCGTTTGATAATAGAATATTTCAAATTGTGCCGACATAAGTTAAAATCTAAAAACTCGAGCATGAAATATTTAAAAAATAATAATGCGCGGATTCTTCATCAAATGATGACTCCTTTTTTGTCAAAAGAATCGAGACGAGATTTGTTATCAGTGACCCCAGTAAATAACTATTTGCTGTTTCATAAATTAACTCTAAAAATGTGCACAATTGTAAGAAAATACCGTATATAGAGGCATAACCCGAATCAGGAAACATATTCCTTTAAAAATCAATTTTCAGACGGAAACAAGTTTTCTTCCGCTTCAATAAGGGTGAAAATTCAATTTATTTTCAATCAGAATTTTTTTCATGAATCAATTGAAGGAAAAATGCGCATGCTTCGGAAGTTATTTCTTTTGTGGTCCGTTTTCTTCGTCTTGTCAATATTGATGCACATTCAAACTTGATCTACTATCATGAGTTGATGCGATTGAAATATTGTACTTCTTCTTCAAAATTGAGTCAGATTACTGTATTTGCAATCATAAGGAATAAGGAACACATTAAAAGTGTACAAGAAGTCGGACAGAAGTCTTTCTTCAATTCGAACTCATTTTAAAATCTCATCAAGATTTACAATTTTATATCGCGGCGTAATTTCAGCGATTGATGGGATTCAAGAGATCAGCCTCTGCAGGTTTTATTCCAGCAAATTATCATCGTGCTTTTCTTGGAGGAATCGAATTCGAAAAAAAAGCGAATTAGTACACAATGAGAGAAATTAAATGGAAAATGACGGAAGTTGGGCGTTGCTTCAGAAGTCAACAGTTTTTCTTTATTCGAGAATTGTTTTTGAACAATTCGATCGGCGTGTTTTCACAGTTTAATGCGTTGAAGCACTGCCCTTTTTTCATGGGCATGTGGGCTTTAAATTCGGCATTATTTTTCTTTCGGCTTTGTTTCAAATCAAAATCGGAGGTGCTAAAAAATAATGCTTGTTCGGAAACAGCCTTGAACCCGAAGCAAAAGGGGGAAAACTGGGATGAATGAGCTTCATTTTGAACAGGTCCCTTCACAGCACCTGGTTAAGGTAATGCGCCTTGTCCACCCACGACACAAGCCCAGTTTCAGCTTCACGCCTTTTTATTCTCTCGAAAATTTTTTTTTTTAACTGGGGTATTTTAAATAGTTTTCTTCTTTGGAATCTGTGGCATACGGAGGAATCATTTACTCTGTCCCCGAAAAATAACTGTCACATATGCTGAGAGTCTAAAATTGAAAATTCAACTGATTGTATTCAGCTCATGGAAATACTGTAACGGGTATTTTGAAAAATTGCCCTTTTGCGCTATCAAAAATTATGGAATTTTTATTATTGCTAGATTTTTGCTATCATTTTCTGCTGGGGTTTTTTGGCTCATTTTTGCAATTCTTTTCGTGTCTGAACTATTCGTTCGCCGAAATTTTTGTTGGTCATTGAGAATAGATGAAAATTCCAGAATCACTGAAGTGGGTCTCCGCAAAACAAAAGAAAAACAAATCCGTTCCTGGGTAAAATTCGTTATGCGGAATTCTCAGAATGTGGCACTTAATTTCTTTTAGGGTTGCATCGCAAATTATATACTGTAATTCGTTCCGGAGCGGTCATAAAAAATCGTTAAAAATGTTAATTTTTCCCATTTTTTTAAATGAAGATATGAATTTAAATTCATTAGTATGAAATTCCAATTGATCCTGATGAATTTGATGAACTTCACACATTTCGAAGGCAAGAAAAAGCAAACGTATGCCCATATGTTTTTTCCTCGAATTTCTAAAAAAAAATTTTGAAGTTTTAGTCGAAAATGTTTTTGAGAAGATCTAGCATTTTGGGCCAAAAAATCTGTTGGGTCACTTCTCCGCATTAAAAATTGTGCGCAAATTTTTCTTTATGCGGGGAATCCCTGTACATTTAAACTTTTCGAAATTTCCTCTGAAAATGGCTTCTTGCATTAATATGAGTGTTTGGATAAGATTCGTTTAATTTTTCGGAGTTGTAAAATGGAGCGTTTTGTGCAGGAGTACGTGGTACTTCAGAGCTGAGTTAGGTAAATTCAATCTCAGAGCGTTCGTTTTTTTTTTTTTGTGTGTGTGTGGGGAATTCTTGAAAATGCCTTGGCATTTTGAGAAATACACCCTGGAGGTGTTGGATTGCTCGTGGCTGCTGGCTGTGCATTAATTCTCCTTCTTGCGCTTTCAGTTTCGAGCCCAGGGGAAAAACGAATCTGGGGCCGTGCTCCACCTCTTTTGAATATTAGATAACGACCAGGGAAGGCAGCAGGTGAAGCACTATATACTTGCATGCTCCCGGAAGTTGGGGCCTAAGGCGTGCGTGTGCCACTTATCGCCGCCATCATCGGCGAGCTACATTTCAAGAAAACAAAAAACAAAAATGGCTGGCATTTAGAATAATTTTAGTTCAGGCAGTTTTCAAAAAACTGCGCATCTCCATTTTTTTCCTTAAAAAATTATATTCCTAGGAGCTCCACTGATGCAAAAAAAATATGACGGGAAAAACTTGCGCATTTTTTTCTCGTTTTAACAAGAAAAAAAAAACAAATTTGGAGGGGCTCCGCGGCTTCAGAAAAAATGCTTAATTCAGCAAAAATTCAATTTTTTCCCTTAAAAAATTACATTTCTAGGAGCTCTACTGCTGCTAAAAAAAAATACGAAAAAAATTTGCGCATTTTTTTCTCGTTTTAATAAGAAAAAAAATAATTTGTAGGGGCTCCGCGGCTTCAGCAAAAAGGCCATTTTTCCCTTTAAAAAATTACATTTCTAGGAGCTCCACTGATGCACAAAAAAAATGACGGAAAAAATTTGCGCATTTTTTTCTCGTTTTAACAAGAAAAAGACAAATTTGTAGGGGCTCCGCGGCTTCAGCAAAAATGCTTGAGAAGAAAAATCGCGAATCGTGGCATTTTTGTTTTGTTTCTTGTTTTAACGAGAAAAACAGAAGTTTGTAAAGGCTCCGTAGCGTCAGCAAAATTACTATTGAAAAAATTGCGCGTCTTCGCATTTTCTCTTGTTTTACGAATAAAAAAAAAGTTGGTAGGGCTTCGCAGATTCATCAAAAATTATTATGGAACAGTTGCACATCATAGCGTTTTTTTGCTTTTGTTTCAACAAAAAAGTGAGGGAAGTTTGTCGGGGCTCCGGAGCTTCGTCGAAAATGCTCATGAACAAATTGAAAAAAATGACGATCCAAAAATAAGGTTTCTCTTTTGCTTAAATTTGATGTGATCGACTCAAGGATGAAACCGTTTCACACACTGGTTTGCGAATTTCATGTCTGTGGTAGATAGTTTGCACCGTTAAATTCTTTTCGAATAACTCTTCAATTGTCTCCAAAAATTAATTAGCTTACAGTTGAACTTTACTTGAACAACCCAAAGTCGAATTCTTCCTTAAGTTGAATTTTTTTCAAGCCTTTGTCTGAATTTCCTTAGAAACAATCAATTAAAAACCACCCTAATTTGAAAGCTTCCCCCCTCTACCCTCCAGAATTCGAATTTTCTAAAGTCCTTTTGACTAATATTTTATTGACTCAGGAAAGAGAAAAGCGATAAAAATGCAATTTGATGTTTTTTGAAAGGACGTGAAAGACTAATTGGGCCAATATGAACCCATGCCTCGAAGTTCAGCATCCTTTCAACTAATTTCAGGAGTAATTTAAGGACTTGAATATCACCAATTACTATTTCCCGTAATTTTTTATTTTATTCCCCTGAACAAAAATGCTTCTTTCCAAAACCCGAGACCACCTTCCCTTATTCGATTTTATTTTGCTGGTCACTTGAAGTTTGGCCTCAAGACGTTTGCCTGCATTCCCCATCACTGATCTCCCTGAATCATAATTCTTTCCTAAATGTTAATGATTTTTGATACGATGAAATGTAAAGTTTGGAAAGTTGAAAAGCCCCAAAACCGGAAATTCCGGGGCATCTCGTATGATGGACACAAACATGCAATGCGTCTTCCTCCGGCTCTTCCGGTCGGGTTGTCTCAATTTGCATGACTGAGGATTCAGTCGAGAAAGTTATCAACTTGTCAGTCACTCCTAATAGAGATCTGGTTCACGGAAATGGAGTAGAGAGTCCGCTGCATTTTGGCGATTTCCTAAGCAAATTGACTCGTTGTTGAGCATGTTTTCTCCGTGCATGAGGTGAGGTGTGCATTGCGAAATTTTTCCGATTTTTGCGTGTAATCTGATTTTTACGCAGTACTTCAAACAAATTACTCGAGTAGAGCAATTTTGCATGATCATTTTGAGAATTTACTGAATAAATTAGGGGTTCTAAACAGGTGCTCCCTAAAAATGCAAAAAATATGCAAAACTGCAAAATAAGTTCGTTGCTCCGCAGCTGCTCAAGACAGAATATGAAAAGAAGGTTAATTGTTTGCTTAAATGTGATGTGATATGAAGACACTTGAAAAATTGGCTGAACCTTTAAAGCCCATCTGACGGATACTGAGAACCGCAAGATTATTTTGGGCAGGGTATATGCCTTGAAAGATTTTTCAAGTATCTCAAAAATTGAATAAAATATTTGTCTGAGTCATCAATGATTCGGGCTAAAATTGATGAGAGGAAAGGTTAAGTATGGAAAGTTAAAAGCGCCGAAACCGTAATTAGCGGAATGCTTGAATTCTTGGACGAAAAAAGGATCGAGAAACCTGCTGAAATTGGCGCATATATCGGTCGAATAAATTTGGGGAAATACACTAAACAATCCGTATTTTATGATGGAGATAATTTTTTAAAATTGAAACCCATGCTTAAAATCTTGTTTTATTTTTATGCGCTGAAAGTAGCTGATTCAGAAGTATAATCAGTAAATAATCCTCGCAGTTCGAGAACCAACTGAGACCAGAGTTCGGGATCCCACAGATCAGCATTTTCGCACAATGCTCACATTTTGACACCAACGTTATTTCCGTTTTTCGTTTCAGCAAATTGCGAGCAGAATTGCAATGGCTGCGACGCCGAGGCTCATTGAAGGCCGGTCTCGAACAGCCTTCGTCTTCTCGCAATTGCGCGAGATGCAGAGTCGAACTCGGCTTGATCCTTAACCGCGGCGCGGTTTGCAAAGCTTGCAATTTCCGGGTTTGCAAACAGTGTCGCCACTACAACATTTCTGCTACTGAATGGGTCTGCGTCGTGTGCCACAAACGCTGGTGAGTACAGCCACTTTCATTTTTCTTCCATAAACCAGTAGATGATGCATATTGTTCGTCATCGAGTCCCAACAAAAATACGTTGTGAACGGCTCGTGCCTGGGAAGACACTGTCGCGATCTCTACTCGCGCAATCCACAAAAAATCCGCGCATGCGTCTTAAAATAATTACGTAGATGTCGCGCGATGCAAAGTCATTCATTCCGCTCCATCTCGTTTCGTGTATGGGGATGACTCACTTCTTCGTGTATAAAATCGTAGATAGAATATGTGGTGTTGAATATACTGTAGCAACGAAAAAACTTTGAAAGAACTCGCTTGAGGGATTGAGATTTAATGCAGAAAAAAATCATGAACATTCTCTTTGAATCCAATCTTCTAAAGAACTATACTGTACTTATGCCCACATTACAGAACCCCGTAACCAACCTATAGGCTGGGGATTTTTCAGTGCCAAATTATATTTCGACTACAAGTGACGTCTACACGAACCCAAACAACCACTGCACAGTACATTTTCAGTTGGCCTGTAATTTTAAAATTGCGTGGCAAATATATTTCGCACGTTTTTCAACTTTGAAATGTTCCAAACACTTTCTTTTGGGAAGAACCGAAATTCGGGAAGACATCTGTTGAGTTTTTCATTACCGAAAATTTTAATCCCTGCTTTTTCTGCGAGAAGTCTCGAAAGTTTTCGATCTCTCCTCATGATCAAACGTAAATTGAGTGTACAATACATGTATTCTGTTTCCAAATCCCTCAATAATTCAAATGTTTCTACTTCATCAGCTGAGCAGTGGGCAAAATCAACTTGTCTAGCATGAATGAAATTGGAATAAACCTTATTTAATGTGTGATTTATCTTCAAAAAAATAAATGGAGCAGATGACCAGCAAGAGATATAAAAATTTAATCCCATCCACGTACGTGGAATCCAGCATTAAACGACCAGCATGCTGCGACTGCCCGAATAACCATCCGCTGGATTCCAGGCCGTGAAAACCCTCGCTTATGAAAACAATTAATTCCAAAAAAGAAAAACGAAGCAAAACCAAACAAATTACACTGTTCTATTCCACCGCAACTTGCTCATTAAAATGAAAACGCGGACGAATCAAAGTAAGAGTACCTTTCAAAGCGTGGTTGCATTATGTGTTGCCTGCGTGACCGAGTCATGCCAGAGATCATCGCGGTGTCGTGTCCAGTTTCGATCGTGTATGAATCTTTTTTTTTAATTTTCTTTTCGTTCTAAATTATTTCAAGCGTGTAAATTGAAGCAGTTGGAAAGGCGTGTGTAGATGCAAAAGAGCACACACACACGGATTCGGTTATGAATCATGTGCGAGACTCGGGAGTGTGAAAGCTCTTGTCGTGAACAGAGCAGGGTTTTCTTCAAAACTTTTTTTAAAATTTATTTGCAAAGTGAAAGCCAATCACGAGTGAAGTGGGCTCTGCAAAAAATCCGCATCATTCAAGTTTTGTAGGTCAGGTGCTCTCAAAAAGTTTTAAAAAATATGCTGAAATTCCCATCCGAAAATGTGGGGCCTGACGCCCATTTTCAAATTGATTAACTTTCCAAATGGTACTACTTTTGTCGAGTAGCCACCCTTCGTTTTATTTTGAGGTTTGTGGCAGTTTCAATACTGAAGAAAATTACACAATTATTAATTTTCTGGAACAAGACGAGTATTTAACTGATTACTGTATTTCAGCGTAATTTTGATCGCACGAAAATTTCATCCGTCTTCCACATGATAATTTTTTTCGAGCTGAACGGCAAAAGTTTCAAAATTCCGTTCTGCCGTTATTTGTAATTAATTCTAAATGACTTGTTGTTTTATAAAATAATACATCTCTCTATTGTCCAACAAGTATAACAAGACAACTCGGTTTGTATTTCTTATTTTTTTGGGTTTGTTTACCGTTGCAGAAAATTTCAGAATCCGTTTTATATTCAAATTAAACTTGTGAAGTTCAGGAATTCTGGGTCTGGTTTAATGTTAGTTATAAGATGGTTGGAAGTGTAGGCGAAGTTAAGCAGGACTTAGGTTTTAAATGGGGTTATTTAGGCATTGATGAATGTTAGGTTAGGTCAGGTTTATGTTTAATTAAGGTACTTGAGAACAAGGTTGAATGAGTTTATTGTGTGGTAATGCTATTTATTTATTTATTCTGTTGCCTCAGAAGCCTTAAAAACAGCAACAAAAATTTTTAAGGAAGCTTTCACAAAGAAGTTCACACATATTTCTCTGCCTTAGATATGAAAAGAAGTGCCACATTTGTGATATTATTCAATCTTTTACGAGCTTTTCTGTTCTTGAGCTTGATGCTACAGAATCTGTCATGGTGCTAAAAATATTTTCAAATTTTTGTCTCAAGATTTTCTCTAATATTGTATCTCGTGAACGAATTTAGGGATTTTTAGAAAATCCCTTTTTTCGGCCCCTCGACCCGTAAGGTTACTTAGTGTCTTCACGCTGGTTTATACGCCAATTAGCTGAGCACGAGGACCCAACTTCGTCTTCTCGTGTTCCACGAAAGTTAATCACCTTTCCATGACTTGAAATGAAATAAGGAATACGAGCAATGTGAAACACAGTCTTCCGCATTGCCGGCGATTTTTCTGTCGATTTTACGCATTCTTGTCAACGTTTTGTTGCCATTTCTTTGTACCTGCCGCTTTATTCTTGAGTGGAAAAAAAGGCGCGTTTAGGTTCGCACCAGGCACGACCTTGGGGTATTGCAAAAAAAAAAAAAAATTAAACGGGTTCGAACCTTGTGGGAACGAATCGGTGACTTTTGTTGTGTGCGTGTGAAATTTGCCAAGGGGCTGTGTTATTGCGATTCAAGACATTCTAACCTATAAATCAAACTGTCTGGAAAACACGCAGAATGTTTTTTTTAATGAATTAAAGATCGCTGGGTTTTTTAAGAAGATAGAGCCTGTATTTCTTTTGAATGCCAGTGATACAGTTTCTTACTCTAGGTTCATATGATGCGAATTTATTGAAAATAAGTGAATGAAGTCCGAAAAAGAACGTGGAATTAATTACGGACATTGAATCCAATAACTTTTAAAGCTTGAAACGCTATTTGGTCTCAATTCAAAGAAACGTTTTCTGTATCCGCAGGAATTGACAAAAAAGCTGCGATTAAAAAAAGTGTTTTTCTCTCTAGGACTGTATAGAATATAGATATACTCAGAAAAGGCCAACTTAGTGTAATCGAAATAAATAAATACATAATTATTTAATAATAAAATATTCATGAACTCAAATTAAATAATTTAACCAGTTAATTTCTATCAAATTATGATTTTTTCTGGGTCGTTTCTTCAGGCAGCTCAAAGATATGAAAACATTTTAAAATGGATTATTTATTTTTCTCAAAAGCAGTTTTTCTTTACACTAGTGACTTCGTTACAAATGCGAAACAGTTCTGAGCGGTTGATCATATTTTTTGCGAATTCTTTCCGGAGCTTTATTATTTTAAAGAAGAATTAAGCGCTGGTGGACGAAAGAACAGCTGCAAATCGGGATTTTAAACAAATGGCAAAGGATTCCTCGTCGAGGTTTTCTGTGTGTGTTTCTTTGCTGATGAAGGCAAACCGCTGCGGGCGTGAGAAAACCGCAAATTTCTGTCGGTTTCCACTGAGCAAATATTGCATTCTTTCCTCGGACTCGGGAGTGATATCAAAAATAAAGTCCCCGAACTATTTCACGGTTGCGGGAAACGGATTTTTCGTCTGACGTTCTTCGGAAAAGGTTTTTATTTTCATTTTTAAACCGATAACGGATACATCCAAAAAATATAAGAAATTAAAAAAAAAGCGCAGCATATGCTGGAATTGACTTGAATAATCTTGGTGGTAAAGTGTGTTGATTCCCCAGATCAGCTGACCTTTTGTTTGGTTTCTTCGAATTTGAAAAAAAAAAACCGTCAGAAATTGAGCTAGTTGAGGTTTTCAAATCGCAGTGCCTTCGGATTTCCCAAAAAATGTCGAAATAAATTGTAACAGTTGAAGTTGAAATCAAGTCTCACGATTTAATGCATATAGATTTTTTCTCATTCGTAAATAAGTATAAGGAATGTGGATTTCCAGGCGCCGAGTCTTTCAGTGTCAAGACCTCGCCCATCAATAAAATCCGGAAAAAAATGTTTTATTTCTTCGAATTCTCTTCTCCTTTTTTATTTTGTGTGTCATTCTCTTTCAAAACCTGTTCCTCGAGGAAAGATGAATCCTTGACAGCACCTTTTTCGGACTGCAGAAGGTCTCGAAGCTGTGGAAGGAGTTGAGTTCATTTTTCATTTCTTCCGCTGTTTAAAGCGTGCCCGCGCGCGTGACTGAATTCGGAACTCGCATAATTCTCTTCGTGTTCAGGTACACAGCATCATTTCCTCCGAAGGTTTTTTTCTTTTTCTCAGGATGAGATTCTTGATGAAGAATCGAGCTTTCCTATAATGACTATTTTCTTGGTTTAAAAAAAAAAAGAAAGGCAAAAAGAAAGGCGTAACCTACCTTATTTTCGTCCCAGAAATTAGGAAACGAAATTTTGTGAACATCGCATGAACTTTGATGTTATAAAATTGTCTCAACAAGGGCGCTTGGAACTATGACAGGTGAACCAAATTCTTCTGCCACTGTCATACTTTTTTTATGTGAAAAAAATCTGTTCGCAAAATCTTTTGAAATTTGTTTATGACTCACTTCGATTATAGCACTTGAAAATTATTTCTTTAAAATGGTCGTATTCTTTGAAATAATGTTGTGGATGAACAAATATTAAAGTTGGTGATCATTCGAAAAAAAATTGATTACTTATTCAATTGAACAAATGGTTCACTGAATAGCAGTGTCAGTTGACCTCAGTTCAGGAGATATCCAAGCGTCATGACGGAATCAATTTTCTGTTTTTTTTTTCTGCGCAATAATCATGAAATATTCAACATTTCAACTGAATTTGAATAGGAAATGATATCTTCATTTTGTTAACCCGGGCGATCACGACCTTGTTTCGAATGTGCTTTTTTTCATGTCCAAATATTGGTTTCTTCCGATTCGAGAAAAAGTCGTTTGCGAGACGTGAATGCGATTTTTACGGTGATATTATGGAAAACCTAAATTTCCGCGAGGAAGTAAAAGTATATTTTCGATTCGTAAATGTACGGTATTTTTCATTCGCACAGCAAATGATGTTGAATTTTTTTTTAATGCTCAATTTATTTTCTATCGCGTGCCCCATTCTTCAGCACGTGACCTCAAAACACCTGTGGTTCTGGCATTGTATCGACGCCCTCCTTTTTTTTTCCCTACCCGTATCTTCTCTCGAAACCCTTTAATTTTCTCGAAAATTTGTGGAAGAATTTCCACTAGACCACGTGTTAAGAGTTGGGAAGAGGTTTTCAGTAATTTTTGATAGAAGGTCATTTCTTTTGGCACGAGTGCGTGATGTTCGCGCCTACGCACAAACACATGAACGGGTTCTATTTTTTCTCAGGGCTGTTTTTTATCGGTGACGATTTAACGGTCGGGTGTCAGTTTTTCAATTGGAATTATGGTTTTTTTTTCTTCTTTCGACTGCCGTCTAGTTTTTCGGTCGTCCTGATAATTTTCTTTTTAATTTTCACTTCTTGAACAATGTCAGTGGATTGATTGTGAGTTCAGTGAATTTTCTAATATCATTTAATTTAGTTTAATCGAAATGGAGGAAGAATTCGTTTTTTTTTAAATTCAAAATACGAGGGTTGATGCATACATTTTTTTACGGGTTCGTCCTGATTTTTACGTGTATTTGGGTGCTTGAGTTTGGTTTTGCTTAAAATATTTTGCAAATTTTGAACAGAGAGCTTGAACTGCACTCCGTCAGTGTGACGAAATCGTCCCTTTAAGCATTTTCAGACAGTTTAAATGCTACGGAAAAGTTTTAAAATTTGGAATTTATCTTCCATTATGCCAGCTTTCATCTCGTTTTAAGCTGGAAAATGTAAATTTTTTTTATCGAATCCCTAAAATATGTCTGCCAAGGTAACATGTCGAATAATATTCGAATAAATAAAAGTTGTTGCATAAAATTTTCTGAACGACAAAATATTTTCTGAGTAATGAAATATTCGTTCATGCTTCCGAATGTAAATTTTCAAAATTCTGCGTTTATCAATTCATTGATGCTCGAACCAAATTTTGTTTTTCATTTTCTTGTACTGCCTGACAACAAAGAGAAACGCGATACTGTATATCCGCGTAATCTTGAATGGAAAAGTAATGCAATTTTAATTACGGATCCGAGATTGTCGGATTATGGTGATATTTGATTGAAATGCGAATGAAAACTAGCTCTTTTGAAACAAGGTTTATTCCTCTAAAAGTTGATGCATACATTTTTTTACGGGTTCGTCCTGATTTTTACGTGTATTTGGGTGCTTGAGTTTGGTTTTGCTTAAAATATTTTGCAAATTTTGAACAGAGAGCTTGAACTGCACTCCGTCAGTGTGCCGAAATCGTCCCTTTAAACATTTTCAGGCAGTTTAAATGCTACGGAACAGTTTTAAAATTTTAGAATTTATCTTTCATTACGCCAGTTCTCATCTCGTTTTAAGCTGGGAAATTTCAAATTTTTTTTCGAATCCCTAAAATATGTATGCCAAGGTAACATGTCGAGTAATATTCGAAGAAAAAAAAAAGTTGTTGCATAAAATTTTCTGAACAACAAAATATTCTCTGAGTAATGAAATATTCGTTCATGCTTCCGAATGTAAATTTTCAAAATTCTGCGTTTATCAATTCATTGATGTTTTAACCAAATTTAGTTTTTCATTTACTTGTACTGCTTGACAACAAAGAGAAACGCGATTATGTATACCCGCGTAATCTTGAATGGAAAAGTAATGCAATTTTAATTACGGATCCGAGATTGTCGGATTATGGTGATATTTGATTGAAATGCGAATGAAAACTAGCTCTTTTGAAACAAGGTTTATTCCTCTAAAACATTGTTTTGAATCAAGAACCAGTGGTTTCACGCTTTCTAACCACGAAGCGTCGTAAATGTTTATGTATTTGTTGTGCAAGTTTCAATCATGAAAAAGTTGAAATAACAGATTAATGATTAGTTTTTTTGCTCGTGAGCACAGCTGTGAGTATAATATATAGTACCGGTGTTTTTCAGTTAGCTCTTATATGACTCAGTTTTGATAATTTCGAGGAATTCCTCATTTACCTAGAAAAAAAAATCTTCATCACTTGAGAAAAATAATTAGAATTGGGATTTGTTCTATATCCCTTCGAAGGTTGAATTGATTTCAGGTAAAGATTTCAGAATTTAAAGAAGGGCGAACATAATTTCGCCAATTTCTCGGCATTATTTCAATCATTCCCGGAATTGCACTTCAGTGCCGTAGTCAAAATGTTTGAAATTTCATGGATTTTTGCTTTTGAATTACCGATAGAGAAACGACGTGTAAGAAGTGTTTTTTCTCATTTCCTGTTCAGCCAGGCTCGTATTAATTACTCGAGGAAACCGGTAATTCGTCTCTTGGCGTTTATATTTGTGGGCATTTCCGTTTTTTATACGTATTCATTGGAGAAAGTGGGACTTTTCTTGGATTCAAATAATTTCTAAGAATACCGCAGTACATTAATCCATGTCCTGACGGCTATCAAAATTATTGAAAGTTCACTTGACAAATTTATTTGGATTTGATTATTTTCTTTCAATAATCGTTGTTTCCGCAGTTTTAAGGACTCGGGTATTTCACGTTGTTCCCGAAAGAATTTCTGAAGATCTTCTTAATTCAAATTCACTGAAGGCTTCCTCTATTTCAGTTTCAAAATTCTTCAAAATTCCAATTTAAGTAATTTAATAACGTCATTGCGTATGTCACCATCACCATGGACATCCATCAAAGTTTATCTACGCGCCATAAAAAAAAAGAAGAAAGATTATCGTTCATTTTCGGGTCACCCAATTTATTGATGCTTTCAGGATGTATTTTTGGATGCCCACTTAAGCCCTGCGTGAAAGAAAATCCAGTTGTAGAAAGTTGTATTGTATGTATGGAGACTCGCCCTGCTTCCTGGCTGATAATGTCCAGCAAGTAGCACGTGTTTAATGCTCCAGGATCCAAAAATGAACTTGTTTCATATATTCCCTATACGTGCGAGTTCAGGAAGTCTAATTTTTTTTATAATGATGAAACGCGAGATCAGTTGTTTTTCCTTTATGACACATTTCACAAGCTTCCGTTCAGGAAGAGCAGTCTGAAGAAATAGTCGTGGAAACTTTCGAAATGCCCTCCGAAGGTTCAGGGATTCAGAAAAAAAAATATTTGGTTCTGATTCTTTTCCCGTGAAAACCGCTCAATTCTTCTTTAGATTTGGTGTGACTTAATTTCAGCTTTTCAATTAATTTTTCTCAATAGAATAAAAAGATTGATTTTAATGATATGCAATCTCTCATGAATTATTTTGGACGAAAAAATATTCAAAAAATTTGAAGAAGAGGGGAAATGTGTAATTACTTAGTCCTTGTATTTCCTCTTTTCCTGCATAGATATAAAACTCCGTGACCTTATTTCAGTTGCACTTGAAATTTGACACAGGGCCAACTTCTTTCATGAAAGTTGCAACATGTCCATTCATTAAAATTTCCACCTTATTCTACCTCGTCAGAATGTACATGTTGCCTGAATAGTTGAATCGAACGAACCTGGTTTATTTTATGATAGAGAATTTCTGATAAATGAAATTTCTCCCGGTTTAAACTTCAAAATTCGTCTACAGTACTTAGAAAGGTAAAATACTTGGATAGGTGAGCAAGTGAAGTGACAAACTGAGAAAAAAAAGAGGAAATTGCCGTAAAAGTGGATGCTTGTGAAGCGAAGTAAACGGTTTGTTGTCTGACGAATTTTTTTTATAAAATACAATTCATTTGGCAGAAAATGGAAAACACATGGAATAACTGCTGTCCTTTTTCAGTAAACCTTGATCGCATCACTTTTTCTGAATAGTTGCAGATTTACGTGTTAAACATATTTTAATTTTTCGCACCTCATCAAACCCCAATCGAACAACCCAAAGTAATGAAGTAGAAACGAACAACCAGTTTGTTCCTCTCCGATGCACAAATAATCAACAAGATCAGAACCAGTTGAGAAACCAGAGTGTTATTGGGTTCTTCCTCCGTGTTCTATTTTTGTATCACTATCAAAAGATTTGAGGATAATTCATGAGGAAAGGTTGAACCCATTTCCGTGATGCTCACTTATTGTCACCCAGGAAGTTTCGAAATCATCGTGGCTCTCGAGTCAAAGGCCCTTTCGACAGACTTGCAAGGCGAGTTTTGCAAATTTATCCTTCAGTCCGATTTTGATACTTAAAAAAAAAGATCCGGTTTGAGTCGCAATTCATTTCTTGTTGTTCGAGTGTGGGTTACTATGACGCAACAAGTGCCAAACGCAATCGATTAATCTCTATTCACTTCTACTTCTTAACTCATCGAGGCGAATCAATCAATATGGAAAGAAATAAACTTGCAAATTTCTCAGTCCTAGGACGCGCAGAACCGGGACATGGATGCTCCATTCCGTCACTTCAGAAAATGTTTTATATTTCAGTCAATGGAAAAATCTTTTCATTGTTATTTTTGAAAACCCGGAAGCAACCTGAAGAACAGACAAAATTTACCTTGTTAAGCTTTCGCAACTTTTAAAAAGTCGTTTGGATTTAGGACAACCGTCATGAGAACTCACCAGACCCTTACCGGAAAGAACTTTCATAATGTTCTGATTTTTTTTTTCGCGAGGACGACAAATGAACCAAGATAAAGTCATTAAATTTGATAGCGTTTGAAAGAGAAGAGTTTTCATTCAAATCGTACTTCTTCTTGATCACTTCAAATAATTCGTTAACATTTTCTCCCAACTTTCAGATCACCCTGTAAAATGCTATCCAAACCAATACTACAGCATATTTAAAAAAAATTCTGATTAAATTAAGTTTGAGATTGTGTAAGCTACTTATTGCCATTACCGAAAATACGATCAGTTGGACGTATTTTGAGTTCATGTGGTGGCTTTCACTTTTAGCGTTTAATTATCTGGACATAAAAAAATGTCCTGCGACTCATTAGCAGAGAATGGACGGATAAATAATTTTTCGTTAAAATTAATGGATTCTGGATTGTTTATTTTCCTGCGTGTTGATTAATTTTTTATTCATTTCACAAGTTATTTTGCGTGCCAGAAACGTCGCAAGAGTTTGAAAGATTCGCTTTTATGTGCATTTGTCAATGAATAATCGGCGATTAAATCCCTGACGCCTCAATGATTTCTTCTTTTGTTGTTGTTGCCAAATCAATTCAGTTATCGAAAGGATGTCATTCCTGTTTGTCCCGGAAACGGAACAGAATGCCATTTCTCCAGAAGTATTTTTTTCTTATTTTTCGAGGAAATTTTTCAGTGGGCCCTGGCCTTTTCTTTTTTGAAAATTCGCCTGAAGAATGAGTACTGAGTCGACTGAAGCAGTGCTGGCTTGCGGAACTGGGGCATTGATTGATGCGCCGATGGCGTGATGAACTTGACTTTTGCTTTATTGGGTCGCGTTGTTCAAGGCGAGAATTGACGCGTTACTTCATCTGGATTTAATTTTCGCGCGCTGAAATTGCGCTGGGAAAAATTTCGGCTCCTCTTTTTCCATTCACTAAAAAAGTTTGCTTGGTTTACGAGAATTGACAAAAAAAATATTGGATTTGTTTCTACATCCGAATTGAATTTTGAAAGCTGAGGTTGTCTCGAGAAATTTTTTATAATTTGAAGATTTCAATCTTTGTCATTTTATTGTCCGGAGGTTTTAAGCAGTTCCGCAAGCAATTGGGAAAGCCAAAAATGCATGAAAAATTGAACCTCCTCTTCTGAGTTGAAAGACATTTAAATTCAATTTCAAATATTCCGTGATCACGTTGAGTTAGAATAGTTTTAAGATATTTTAGAGTTACTTTTACAACTTTCTGTGAAATTATTTATGAACAGAACTCCGCATCGGATTCGAATGCGAGAGTAGAAGGAAACAATCCAAAGTTTATTTGTACGTTAATTCTAATTGTCCCTCTGTCAGTGTTGGGTCGTTTGTAGCTTGACAAGACCCGGTTTTAAATGGTAAAAATCTAACCTAAGAATAGCCATAATCTCCTGAACTGATCTTTTAATTATTTTTCCTGTCCTGTACTATTTTGTGACCCAGGTAACGACTTGTGATTCTTGATGGACTGATGTATTTTTAGTTATCTTGGGTTTTTTTCTCATTTCAAAGCTGGGCTACAGATTTCGTTTTTTAAGGGACATTTTGTGCGAAAGAATGAATTGGCGTGCATTAAAAATTGGAAGCGATGAGTGAACGTTGGGAATGATAATTTTTATTGTGCAATTAGCAGAGAGGAATCCTTCATTTTCAATAATCGCCGTCTTCACCCCTGTCAAGTGACGCAATCGTCGTCACATCTTCTTTTTTCTCAGGAAAATGCTTCTCTTTCTCTGTTATTTTATCTATTTTTTTGATGCACGAGGAAGAAAACGTGGAACAATTGAATGAATCATAATTGTGGAAAAAATTTTCTTTTCGCGTTCCTTCATGGGAATACGACGTGATGCATGGGAAGACAAGAAGCACGTGTCTGAAAGACGCTTTTTTTTCTCTCCCCACCGGCGCAACATCGAACAACGGGGACTTTAAATTTTTATTTTGCCTATAGAACGAGGGATTCTAAACTTTTTTTTTTGTGTTGAGGGTTTTTTTTTCACCTGGGGCGAGCAGTGCGGTGTCAGCACAGGTCAGAAGTAACCGCCTTTTTGCCGCGGCGTGGCGCAAACGCGCGTTTTTCATCTGTTTCTGCGCCCAAGTTTCTTTTTTTTTCCTTTATTTTTCTCCACTAGTTTGGATGTTTTCTTCCTGTTGCTTTTTTCTTCGAGTGTTTTTTTTTCGTGGGTCTCATGCGGGTTGTTTCGCAAGTTCTTTGCATTCCGGAATGAGTTTTTATAAAAATGAATTGCTGGCAAATTTTTACCGCGCGTTTTAAAGATGTTTTCCCGTGAACAGCGCAGTTATTTTTCCACTGTTCGTGCGACGATTTATTTCCCTTAATTTAATTGAGTACAGAAGTAGTTACGTATTTTTCTCTCTTTTTCGTCGCATTTGGTGTGTTCAGATTTTTTTTCTTTCTGCATTTTAAGGAGTTTTTGTAGAAATGAAATGATTTTTGTCGCGAGATTTCCGAAAATATTGGGTGGCTTGACAATCGAACGCATTCAAAAATGACATGACACAAAACAGTGCATTCGATTTTCTACTATTTCTGATTTTTGCCCACTGTTTTTTTTTTCATTTTTTTTATTCCCGTTTTTGGGTCTCATGCGGGTTGTTTCGCGAGTTCTCCGCATTCCAGAACGAGCTTTTACAGGAAAAAATTATTGCAATGTTTCTAAATTCATATTTGGAGCAAGGTTTTTTCTATTTGTGTAAGTCAATCGGGTTTTAAAATGGCATCTTCACGGAAAAATACCGCTAGTGAAAAAATTATTCACTGAGAATATGCAGATATATTTTTGTGTGGATGTAGAATTTTTTTTTAGAATGTGCTCTTTCGAAATTTACTCATTTGTGACCAGCTGAATTGTTGACCCCTGTTTTTTTGAAGGACAGAATGGAAATCAATTGGATACATTTATTAATGGAGTTTACCTCATTAATCCTAGTGCTGTAATTAATGAAAATAAATTTTCCGCGACCGAGAATTATTTTTAAAATTACTTGATTCTCGTTCTAAATCTTGGAATAGATTGGAAAGGTGACGACAGTTGAAAGTTTACTTTTGTTTCCCTCTCTGTTCTTCCACGTCGCCTTCTTCTTTGTCCTCTTTTTTTCTTTTCGTCTCTGTCCTCATCACCGTAACCCGGGTCGCCGCTCTTTGGGATCTTCCGTTCAAGACCCGTATGTTGTCTTGTGTGTTGGGGCCGCGTTTCCTCACGCGACCGGTGCTTGGGTCACGTTGCCGTGGCGGCGGGTCGCCGCCGCAGTGCCGCCGCGGGCTGCGCACCGAGAATGTCGCCGTCGAAAATTTTTTCCACAATTATGATTCATTCAATTGTTCCACGTTTTCTTCCTGTTGCTTTTTTCTTCGAGTGTTTTTTTTTTTCGTGGGTCTCATGCGGGTCGTTTCGCAAGTTCTTTGCATTCCGGAATGAGTTTTTATAAAAATGAATTGCTGGCAAATTTTTACCGCGCGTTTTAAAGATGTTTTCCCGTGAACAGCGCAGTTATTTTTCCATCGTTCGTGCGACGATTTATTTCCCTTAATTTAATTGAGTACAGAAGTAGTTACGTCTTTTTCTCTCTTTTTCTTCGCATTTGGTGTGTTCAGATTTTTTTCTTTCTGAATTTTATAGAGTTTTTGTAGAAATGAAATGATTTTTGTCGCGAGATTTCCGAAAATATTTGGTGGCGTAACAATTGAACGCATTCAAAAATGACATGACACAAAACAGTGCATTCGATTTTCTACTATTTCTGATTTTTGTCCACTGTTTTTTTTTTTTTTCATTTTTTTTATTCCCGTTTTTGGGTCTCATGCGGGTTGTTTCGCGAGTTCTCCGCATTCCAGAACGAGCTTTTACAGGAAAAAATTATTGCAATGTTTCTAAATTCATATTTGGAGCAAGGTTTTTTCTATTCGTGTAAGTCAATCGGGTTTTAAAATGGCATCTTCACGGAAAAATACCGCTAGTGAAAAAATCATTCACTGAGAATATGCAGATATATTTTTGTGTGGATGTAGAATTTTTTTTTTAGAATGCGCTCTTCCGAAATTTGTCCATTAGTGACCAGCTGAATTGTTGACCCCTGTTTTTTTGAAGGACAGAATGGAAATCAATTGGATACATTTATTAATGGAGTTTACCTCATTAATCCGAGTGCTGTAATTAATGAAAGTAAATTTTTCGTAACCGAGGATTATGTTCAAAATTACTTGATTCTCGTTCTAAATACTGGAATAGTTTGGAAAGGTGACGACAGTTGAAAGTTAAATTTTCTTTCCCTCTCTGTTCTTCCACGTCGCCTTCTTCTTTGTCCTCTTTTCTTTTCGTCTCTGTCCTCATCACCGTAACCCGGGTCGCCGCTCTTTGGGATCTTCCGTTCAAATGGGCATACAACAGAACACACAACCCCGGCGCAAAGGAGTGCGCTGGCCACGAACCCAGTGCAACGGCACCGCCGCCCAGCGGCGGCGTCACGGCGGCGCCCGACGCGTGGCTCTTACAGCGGCAGCTCCCTGACGTTAAACCTGTGTTCGTGTGTGTGTACTTGAAATTATTAAAATTTAACTCAATACTGAACCTGTGTTCGTGTGTGTGTGTGTGTGTGTGTGTGTACTTGAGATTTTAAAAATTTAATTTAATACTGACGATTGTCAGAGTGGGGTTTTTTTAAGCGATCGTAATCAGGGATTCTGGTGCTTAACGACGCGGAAGTGAAATCACTGGACTTTGCGATTCCTTTTTCTTTTTTTGAGGACACGGAAATGACGTTTTTTGTTAGATTATTTGATTGTACAGTATTATTAAAATATCAGATGTTATCTCTTCTGGATTGATGTAAGTTTCCTGGAAAGAAACTTTGCAGCGGATTAGGGAAGTTCTTCGGCGTGGAAAATCAACTGATGAATTACTAATATTCTTCAGCAATACTAACTTCGTAAGACTGCTAAACTAAAAGGTAAATATAACCTTCGACTTACCCCAAAGAACTAATTAGTTGTGCCAGGAAAAACACCAACGACCTAATTTTCTCGTTCGCGAAAAAATATCTGGAGTTATTCGAAAATACGCCGATTCAATCCCGACCTCACCACGCTAAATCGTTCGACAGTAAATATTTCCTGAGAAAACCCGAGGGAACAGGCTACAAATATTTGTATTTCAAATTTCTTGAGATATTTTCTGGTACAATACATTTTTCATTCGCGCTAGAAAGATAATAAAAGATCGAAAAATTGGAGAACTGTTCCTTCAAAATTTGATCACATTTGGAAATTTCGACGATTTTTTCGCAAATTCATGCCCTGAAGGCTGCTTGAAATTGCTAAGGAAGTATTGTAAGTAAATTTTCTTGAGCAAGCAATTTGCTTTATGCTCGAGAATAAGACAGGGAGGAAAAATGGCCCTGTTTTTGATTGTTCGTCGTAACGTCAACGTGACTCAATATTGAAAAAATTGGCGAGAAAATAAAATGAAATAAATGTAATATATCCGAATGACGGGTCATCGATCCTCAGTAAGTAATTGGTCACGGCTAGTTTGATTTGAGAGCATTATAAGAAGTCGTTATGATTGAAGCATTCTGACGATTTGATTTTCCATTTATATTGGAAGCTGAATGGGGTTTCTTGATTAATCAACACGGTCCTTTTTGTGGTTGCTGGATTAAAAGAGCAAGCGAAAAAAATATCTGAAGTTCTTTTGAAAATACGCCGATTCAATCCCGACCTCACCACGCTAAATCGTTCGACAGTAAATATTTCCTGAGAAAACCCGAGGGAGCAGGCTGTGAATATTTTTATTTAAAATTTCTTGAGATATTTTCTGGTATAATACATTTTTCGTTCGCGCTGGAAAGATAATGAAAGATCGAAAAATTGGAGAACTGTTCCTTCAAAATTTGATCATATTTGGAAATTTCGACGATTTTTTCGAAAATTCATGCCCTGACGGCTGCTTGAAATTGCTAAGGAAGTATTGTAAGTAAATTTTCTTGAGCAAGCAATTTGCTTGATGCTCGAGAATAAGAAAAAGGAAAAATGGCCATGTTTTTGATTGTTCGTCGTGAATAACGTCAACGTGACTCAATATTGAAAAAATTGGCGAGAAAATAAAATGAAATAAATGTAATATATCCGAATGACGGGTCATCGATCCTCAGTAAGTAATTGGTCACGGCTAGTTTGATTTGAGAGCATAACGTCAACGTGACTCAATATTGAAAAAATTGGCGAGAAAATAAAATGAAATAAATGTAATATATCCGAATGACGGGTCATCGATCCTCAGTAAGTAATTGGTCACGGCTAGTTTGATTTGAGAGCGTGAAAATTACCAATTCAGAGCAACAGATGCTCGGCCAGCATGTTTCGCGAGTGAAATCAGTTCTGATGAAATGTGCTTCACCTGTTTTTCGTGTTTCTTTCAAACTTTCTTTGGACGTGTTACCACAGTGTTCGTTTTTATTATGAAAGTTTTTTTTATGGTTATCAGGGAATCGTGTGGAAGAAAGATTATTTTCTGTGCATCTCGAAATTGCTGGGCGAGTAAATATTTTCACGAGCAAATGTGCTGATATTTCACTGACTCATTCGTTCCAAGGTTTCATTTATTAAAAATGCTTACATTTTTTAAAAATTCTTGATGTCCGCTCGGATCTTTAAAAGAAGGACTTGAACTTCCATTTTTATTATGCAGTAATACATTTTTGTTCTAGACATTTATAAGCTTGAAGTTGCACCGAATTTCAAAAATTTTACATTTTTCATTGAAGTTTTCTACTGCTTTGAAAAATAATTGCAGAATTGATTCTTTCAGCTCATTAAAAGTGCAGGAAGTTTAACGATCACACATAATCCATTTATATCGGAGAATGATTTTTAGTCTCATGAATTTTCTGAGTACGGTTCAAAGAGTCGCTTAGAAGTAGAATTTCTTGGTTTGCCGGGATTTTTAATGGAAATGTCTTGGCTTTTTTTATTACGGACAAAATCGTTTAAATTATATTTTCGAACACCCCACTCCAAGAACGGGGTTTTCGAAAAATAAATTAGAATAATGGTATTGACCTCTTATTTTCATATCTCGAGCAATACTCGTCTTGGGTGTCTGCATTTTTTGAAAAAAGGAATAAAATCACATGCTCCACTTTCTCCAAATATTAGATTAGTGGGTCAATTCTGAATGCATAATTTCCATGCTTGCAGATATTAATTCGTTATTTGCTGTACAGTATCAGTTTTCAAACTGCGGTATTAAGTGTCTGTGTTCGGAAATAATTTCGGAAGTCGGGGGAATTTTTAATGCTTTTTTCGGAAGAATGATTAATGAATTTATATTTTATTCTTCTTCAAGCATCTGCTTATTCAAATTATTTGAATCTTGGGCCAATTTCAAGAGTATTCTTATTGAAGGTACCGTTCGAGGTAAAAAAAAAAAGAGCGTTATTTATAAAAGCAAGTGAACTTCTTGGAAGAATAATTTACGAGATCTTTCACACAAACATCCGCTTGTTGGTGGGAATAAAGGGATTTCCTCACCAACATCCATATGTTCCCATCAGTGATGGAACGAAAAAAGTTCACAAACGGGGCAAACAAGAAATGCGAGGATATGACCTTTAGTTTTTGCACTCTGTTGACAAAGATCGAGAGCAGGAAGAGAGTATTTATGTACTCGGAACGCAGTTCAATATCCGGGGCCCAGAGGAGACGGAAAGATAAAGGAAAAAGGATGAGCTGAAAAGTTATGGATCTCGTGATGCAAGTGATTGCGAACCCCCTTGCTTTTCCATCATCATCAGTTGTTTGCGAACCAGCACTTGGATGCCCTGGACTCGTCTATCTCTTCTTTTTTTTTTTTTTTTTCCTACAGGGGTTTTGTATTTTTTTTTCCCTTCACCTGGGGTCGTGTCGATACCTAGTAATTTGCGTTCCTCGATGCCCCTTCATCCTGGACGTGATTTGTTATCGCGTGATCGGTCTATTAACTGAAAGTGTTCGCCGATTATCTTGTGAAACGGGTTCTTGTAACTGTTTCGCAGTTGGAGATCACGCTGTGTATATTCGCTGGCAGAAGATGTATGAACTCGTTTCTGGCCCAGCTATGGATTTAAAATAGTCCCGCGTTAGATGATACGTCTTGCAAAACGCCGCGAACCGAAAGCAGCCTGTCCACTTGATTGAAAAGAAAAAGGAACAGCAGTATTTAAAAAATGCCAAAATGTTTCGGTATTCAAGAGAATGAACAAAGTTTTAGCTTTAAAATAGTTTCCCGAGGCACAGACGCCCGAACATTCGACTTGAAGACACTTGAAAATGAAATTAAGCCTCGGCATCCGGACAATGTCTCAAAATGCGGCCACTGCCAACATTTCTAGAAAAATTGAAAATTTTCAAATTTTTTGAATTGCGCGCATGAAAAGGCGCAATATTGACACGAAAAAAAAAATTTAAGAAGGCAATAAGGAAAAATTAGAATGAATGGAACTTCAGAAGAGCACCATTAGGAATATTTGGTGGCCCCAAGATCACATTCTTTTGTCCAATATATTTATTCGATTTTCTGGTGATATTGTGCAGCGATAAAAAAAAATTGCACCAAACATTCATACATTTTTTCATTATTTCTAAAAAGAAAAATTGGTATAAATCTTCAGCCAGAGATAAATCAAGATGCATCTTCTTTCTTGAGTAAAAAATGAAAGAAATTTTTTGCTCGAGTTGGATCAAGGATGAGCAAGATCCGCTCTGTCCGTATAATTTGCATTCGTTTACATTTCTCCGGCTGAATATTATTACGTGTGCTCCATTTCAAGGTCTCTTAAGGTACTTCGTCATTCAAATTTTCTTTTTTACATTTTTTTATCGCTTGTGCAAACGTGGGCGACCATGAACAGAAATCACGCAGAATTTTTTCTCACGAATCCCGACATTGAGCTAAATATTTCCCAGCAAGTTTTTTTGAGGAACGATAACCTTGCGCAAGATCGAATCAAATCATTTCCTTCTTAGTTTATTTTGTAAAATTTGAGGTTCCTTTCAAGTATCTTATTTCGGGGCTTTTTGCTGATGTGAATAACTTTTTATCATTGATATTCTTTTTATTTTTAACCAGAATACAAACGGAAGTCGAGGAACTCTGCTGGGTCCAATTAGTGATCCATCGGAACTCATGCTTAAATTCGAGGATGACCAATTATTATTTTACATTCTTCTCCATACACGGCTACAAAATAATGTTTCAAAAAACAAGTATGGGAAAATCGTTACGTGTTGTCGTCGTGTGTAAGTGCGTTCAGCATACGACAGCAACGAAAGTATATGTATGTTTTTTTTTCTTTTCTTCTCGTTATTGTGAGGACGAAGCTTGTCGAAAGGACCTATTTGGCGAAGATCGGAACGCGGTTGAAAGTTGAGAAGCGTTTTTGTTTGACCCGCTGTGACCTGGGCTGTACTTTTCGCTGATGGGGTTCCCCTTCCGAGTGTGTGAGTGGCGTCTGGGCTCATCAGCGTTGCCATCTGTTTGGACGTTCGGCTAATTTTGCGGGTTTTGAAAGGGAAATTGGGAAATATGCGACTCGGGTTGGGGTATTTCCATTGATCCTCTTGAAAGTTGTCATTTGAAGGGATTTAAAAATAATGAAAGAAATCGTGAAAGTTTTAAATAATGCATCATTGATAATGAAAAACACAAGGAAGAAATGATGAAATTTTTTGAAATTTCAATTAATAAAAAAACAATCAAGTCGCTTTGGGAAGAAGTGATAATCAAAAAATAATGAAATGAATAATCATATGAAATATATAAAAAGAATTACAGTATATCAAAGAAATCCAATAAAAAAGAAGATAATGATAGATTGAAGAAATAATCATGAAAAATAAATAAAGAAATGAAGATATATTGAAAGTTTTTGAAAAATTCAATTAAGCAAATATAATTTAATCACTTCGGAAGAGACAGAGCTGCAACCGCAGTGACTTACAATTCTAAGCGCTTCGAGATTTTCTGCTAAAAATATTTTGAAATACTTGCTTATCTTCTCTTGAAGAATAAAGCGTGCGAATTTTTTAATACTTGCATGGTTTTCGAAAATTTTCAGCATATGTTTTGAAACAGAGTTAGTTCGCATCTTATGATTGCACATTAGAGTATTGTCAACGCGTACGGAATTTATGAACTTGAAAGATAAAGCAAAATGGGACAAAATTTATTAAAATAAAATGCCGCGAAGACAATCGACTTTGAAATGGGGAGAAAGTGAGCTGTGTTTGGATCGAGTTTTCTTCAACATAATTTTCAACTGTGTTGCATTCATTACCATATGATCTAATAGTTCACCTCGGCGTATAATTTAGGCCTTGCCTGTTTAAAAAAGTAAAAATAAACCTTGCGGAAGTCTGAAGGAAAGACCTCTTCGGAATGGAAGAGCTTTTTTTTTTAAAAGTCGGAGCGATTTTTACTGCTCGTTTTACATTTTACATAGACATAAATTTTGTTTTGCAGCTTGAGCTATCACACTTACGATAACTATTGAAGAGTTTTCTGTTATTTTAGTCCATAGTTCCCGGGGGCCATGAGGTCAAAGGGTTAATGTAAGAGACAATCCTGCGTTATCAAGATTCGAGAACCCGGTTTCGTGTCCCCAAAACTTGTATAATTGTACCTCGCCGGAAACATGAATGAAACAATGGATCAATGCTACGACTCACTATAAAGTGTGAGTCCCGTTCTTAGGAAAATTAAAAAAATGTCTCTGAATGAATTAAAATTCTCTGAATTTATTATATTGTATCTCGAAATAATGAAAAATGTGCGTAGAAGAAGGTGAAATTACTTTGAAAGGTAGGGGAATATCCTGACCCAGAAACTACAAATATTTTGATTTTGGGTGAAAAAATGAATGTTTTTTATTTATTTCCACCAAGGATATGGGACTTCTTCACTAATACAGTAAAAGGCGAAAGCTATTTTACTGAAAATTCCGAAGTACCTGTACTGCAGTCAGGAAACAAGAAGACTGTGTCATATTTTTTACGTCTTTGCCAAACATTCTTGAATCAACCGTCAGAATGAGTTCGTTTTGGAATTGTTATTTTTTATGACACAAATTTCAGAATCAGATGTTCACGGAATATGTTCATGAGCACTCGTAAATTTTTGGTAATTGAAATGGGTTCAAACATGCATTTCGTGATGGGCACTGGGAAGGAAAATTTGAAATAAAGTTGGGATGATGAGTGACAATGACGTAAAATTTAAAAAATTAAAATTCACCTGAAGATTAATTTTTGAGACGATGGATCTCTTGTATATTATGTTCTACTCCTCGGCTAAAAATGTTCTAAAAAGCATTTCCATTTTTCTATGGGTCCAGTATAGCGAGTGGATCACCCTGTATGATCCCGCGATGTACCCATGTTGGTAACCCTGAATATGATTAGTTTCCTTACCTCGTTTCCACTCTTACCCGGTCTCGAACCTCGAGTTGCCTAATGACAGGTGTTGGTTGTTGCACTCGGCTGTGGCTTCGTTGTTTCGCCTTGTTTACTTGGCTCTCAAGCCATTTTTTAATTTTAATATTTTTTAAAGCTTTGTTTCTTGTCTCGGGTGCAGTTCATTAGTTTTCTCGTGTCTGGCTTCACTCACGGTTGATCCAGGAATCGATTTGTCCCGGTGTGAGTTCTTTCGCGGTACTGGCATTCCAAATGACTGCCATTCGTGGTCATTATCCTTTCGAGTTGCTCTGGTTTTTTGATCTATCCTGCCCCCTTGAAAAGGGTCTCATTCGATTTGCTTCATGCGAATATTTTTTTTTCGAAATATCCAAGAAATGCCTTCGAAAGTATTCCGATATGTTGATTTTCGAAGCATCTTCTTTTTTCGAATTAATTGACGTCTGAAATGAATAATAGCGCCTTTAATGCTTCGTTTTCTTTCGGATTATTCACCCGAAGATTTTATCAATTCCAAAAAAATGAAGTAATCAGAATGTAAAATATATGGCTAAACTGAAAATTCGGTAAGTGTACTACTTGCCAGAAAAAGTTATTGTTTCGAAAATCAACTTTCCGTTCAGTAACTGGAGATTTTTCTGGATTTTTTTTTTCAATTTATTGGTTTTTTTTAATGCGATTATCCCGTTTTATGGTGCGCAATCACGGCTTCATCTGCGCATAATTCATTGAAGACTTTGGTGCTCTTCTTTTATTTTCTGCATATATCTTTCTTCGCTGTAATCTTTCACAATTTTTTCAACAATGTCAAAAGGTTTTTCAAGTACTGTGCGAGTATATTATAATGCAGTTCTTCGGGTTAACAAGCTTCTGAGTCAGAATTCCCGAAAGTACTTCGAGATTAAAATAAAATCGCTTGACTGTTTTCGATTTTGACGGTTTTTATTTTCAATTCGGAATTTTTTACGATTTTTTAAAACTTTGAATCCGTCATAGAATCATTTGCAAGACCAGGATATTTTCTGGAGATTTTGGAAATCGTCAATGTGGAAATTTTTCATGAATGTGAAATATTTTATGGCACTTACACAGCCTAAAAATTCATATAACACGTAACTGTGACTGGAAAACATATTTTCTCCAGTATTAAAAATCACCATATTTCATTCAATTCCGGTCTGAGGAAGAAAATATTAAACTAAGCGGCAGAACAGAATCTTCAATCGATCTTCGAAATTTTTTTTGAATTTCATACATAGAAACAACTTTTGAACTAGCCCTGAAGCGAATGCTATATTTTCCAGGCAAATCAACTGGTGAAATTATTTGGAAATAAGCGAGCCTCGTTGGTCAGTTCATATATTTATTATTCCGTCTATGCATATTTTTTCCGTTCGACGAAAATTGAAGATGCCCTTAGAGGTCAAGCCCGTCGACTTGACTTGACTTGACTGACTATAGGGGGAAGTGGAATAATACGTACAGTCAGACAGCGTTGATTAAAATATTTCTTCGCTGCTTGAGGCGGGGATTCAATTCCAGGTCGGTTTCCGGAATGCAATTTCCGAGAAGCGAGTTCCGGTGTAAGAAGCCGGAAATGTCCGGGAATGTGTCTCATCTCCCTGCAGCGGTGATTATACGCATTCCGCAGGTGACGCAACTTAAGTGGTGGTGGGACGTACGTGTTTGCCTTGCGGCTGGGGAACGGGAATTGTTGCTCTCTGTGGGTTCTTGTGTGTGTGTGCTGATAGGGCCCAGGGTTTCACGCGATCCCTGGTCGAGGGGTGCAGTGTTTCCATGGCAAGCACTGGCACGTTGATGACAGGCTTTGATAATTGAATGAGAACTTTTTTGGCTGGCTATTTTTGTTTGGGTTTCTTCGCTGGAACATGATAATAATCTGCCGAACCACAGCTCCCTATTTATTTATTTGACTATTCCGAGATAACTTCTATTGAGTTTAAGAATTTGATTTATAAATATGGAAAAAGGTTCACAAAGAAGATAATTATGCTTGCAATTCTTGTTTTTGCTGAGCAATGATGCGTGAATGACGCTCGATTACCAATTTATCAGAAAATGTATTGCAAATTTTGACACGCATATTTTTGCATGTATACAGTATATTTTTATATTTTAAACCCGTATTTTATATTTTCAATCTGTTTTGACCATGCCATGAAATAATGGCGTGAATTGATGAAAAAATTTCGAAGATTTGCTGCGACATTCGGAAACAAGACTGGGAATTACTTGAATAAAATTCCGTAAACGATTTTTTTTTTCAATTTTAAAGCACTTGAACAACGCGCTTGAAATCTCTGAAAGTAAGAATTGTTCTTTTGTTTAAAAGAATACAGCGTGAAAAATCCAAATAATATTGCTGGTTTAGGATTTTTTTCTTGACTGTCAATACATGTTGAAAAGTTTGTTTTTCGAAATTCTTCCAAATAGATTCTAAGTTGATGGTTTAAAGCAGAAACGATGAATTTATGAAAGAATGTTGTCGATTTTATGGGTTCAGGTTCTTTCATTCAAAAGAATACAATCAACTTTTGTTGGAAAAAGTATCATGACCTGGGCCACATTTTTTTTGCAATTTCCTTGCTTCAAGAGGTCATCACGTCTTCGTTTACCCGAGAAACCTTCAATTTTCTTATCATCGCCGACAGTTGTATGTCAACAACGAAAGTTGTTCATCATCTTTTAGGATGCATAATTTTTCTTGAATTTCTACAGCTGTAAAAAAATATATTCGCGTAAAACTCGTTTTTTTCTTCGTAGTGAAAGTGTTTTTTGAAGCATGGAAAGCGTCGAACTCGGATTTGATGACTGCTTTGTTGGAAACTAGGACGAAAGTTTAATCAACGGCCTTGTGTTCTAATAGATGATGGCACATTAATTCAAAGCTTCATTATTTTCCCCCTCCTGAGGCCCTTTCGCTAATCGCCGCTATTTTGCGGTTGTGACATTTGCTCAATGCGATGTCTTGAAACAGAACATTCTGTCGCAGTCCGGCAAAAAAAAAAAAAGAAATTGCTGAAGAAAAATTCACTTTCTTGCGGCTTTCTCGTCAGGCGAAAAAAAGAGAAACATCAAGAAGGGGTCGCACGACAACTGGTCGTTTATTTAGTCAGTAATGAAAATCGCGTGAATTATCGCAATAGTGAAACAGGTTGGCATTTCGCCGGCCCAGAAAAAAGCGTACCACAACAGGTGATCTTCAACCGCACATCCTTGAAACAAAGCGATTTCAATTTTACCAACAAGCCCGGTGTACACAATTTTTTTACAATTTGTACTTTTCCGTTGTTATCCCCTCTGGGCAGGGTTTCGCAATTGCAAAATTGATGAAACGGTCTCTCTGAGGAAGATTTTGCGTTTTCAATTTCGAAATGGACGCTTCGAAATGAATTCTTTTAGCATGCAATGTAAGTCGAACTTCGATGGAAAGAAAAATAAATTATTAAGGGAGGTTTCGAAGGAAGGATAAACGAGCATTTTGGTTAGGAAAATAAAGAATAATTACCCAAAAATTTAATTCTAGGCCTTAAATTGCTTCTCAGATGAGTTGAGAGGATGCTGCTGAACTTGGAGGCGAGGGTTCATTTGCCCAATTAGTATTTTAATTTTTTTTTCAAAAGCCATCAAGTTACATTTTTATTGTTTTTAATTCTCCCCTGCGTCAATAAAAATAATAGTCGAAGAGGCCCCGAGAAAATTCGATGTATGAAGGTTTGAGGGCGGAAGTTTTCGATTTAGGGGGATTTTTCAACAAATTTGTTCGAAGAAAATTCAGACAGGGACTTGAAACAAATTTCGACTTGGGTAGGTTCGACTTATTGAGGTTCAATTGTATTTAAATCGATGATGAAATGCGAATGAGGTACGTGTAGTTGAAGAATGCTTTTGGAATTGCTCGTCTCGAGGAGACTAAAAAATGTAATCATCCGCGACGGGAATTTATCATCTCTTACTTCGCGAAAGAAACGCAGAAGAAGTTTCTCAATTACCGTGATCGAGTTATTGAGAAACCAATGGGAAGAAACGTCGATTGCGTCGTGTGTTGCGTGCTTGAAGAGGAAAAATTCGGCTTCATTCAAGTGTTCCGAATTATGCGTGAAGTAATGTTACCTAGTTGGAATAATCGCCTCGTCATTCGTCTAATGGCTTCCTTGTTTGAACTCGAGGACTCATGTTCGAAAGGTTTTTTTTTTTCTTCTATCTTTCTTTCATTCTTATACTTCAATCGGTTTGCGAACAAATCGAAACGATCGACGCTTGAGAAGCCGAAATCAAACATTTTCATATCTATCTTTCGGTGTACATAGCAACACTCTTCAGTGTTTATTTTCTTTTTTGAGTCAAGAATAAGATGATCGAAAAATAGAATTTGTTTGTGTTGTGTTTCTCTTTTTGTCTCACGCGAGGGTTGGTTCATAAGTTTTGCCAATCTTATACCTTCCCTCGGTGAAATCTTAGAAGGTGAACGAAGAAAGAATTTTCTTATCTTCGAATTGTTTTAATTTATGCTGATTGGCAAAATCGTCCTAGAATTTTAATTTGTCGCCTAATTCAGAGCTTTACTCTTATTTGACGAAATAAAATTCACCGAAGGCTCTTCTGAAAGTATAGAAAAAATTGATGGATCAATTTTTTCTGGGACGATTCGAAAATTTTTTCAGTTCCTCGAAATCAAATGCTGTGGACATTATAATTTAAAAGAAAAAACCGACCGAACTACTGTTGAATCGGGAAAAATACTTGAAGCTCGGGTGCCCAAAAACTGAATTGAAAGAATATGAAGCACTTTTGAATCAACCATAGTTGAGGTTCTGGTTTTTTAGTCTGTAAACGGCATTTTTTACAAGTTTACACCTGGTTTAAAATTATGGGTTTGAAGGCCGGTTTGATACTCGTTCTTTACACTGATCCCACCATTTCACACAGGCTTAATGATCATTCAGGGGAATTAATTGCGAAAGCATGTTCATTAGTTGCGTAATTTTTTCAAGCTTGATATCCCGCGGCGAATCGTTATAGAGGTCCTTAGAAAGTACTTTAAAGACTCTTGATGACCATTAAAGCGGAGATGACTTCATTGACGAGCACTGATTGCCTAATTCGAACGGCGAACCCGTTTTAATGTGTCCACCTGAAATCAGGATCTTGACGGTAATTATTCCCAGGGAATTAAATTTAAATACAATATATATCGATGCATTGAAGGAAAAAAAACGGTGTGTGTCAAGAGTATCATGGGGGCCATTGAATGGGGTTTATTTTATTTTTATCAGTCGATGGATTTCCGGAAATTATCGATTCCATTTGCACTAATTAAGAATCCAAAGAGATGGAAATAGTCTTGAGAAGCCATCTTGAGGAAATGTCCATCTTTCGGCTATTTTAGTGCCTGATTTTTGCTTTCAACTCTGCACTGTTCACTGCTATTCTGCAAACGTGATTGGAATATTTTTCAAGTGTGTTAAAGTGGAATATTTTTCCATGGGGATTTTATCTGTTTTACTTACCATTATCACGTGACCAAAATGGAGCAAAGTACTGCTATATTTTAAAAACTAATTGAGTCATTTTTCGTGCGTCAGTTTTGCCTTCTCATACTTCGTTTCATTTTTGTTTCTCTAATTGACAATTTAACTTGAAATTTCGTGTTCTGACGTTGGAATTGTTCCGAGAATCGCAAGCTGAATTCATCATGTGATTCAATGTCACATTGCCGAGATGACAATTTTCCTTGGAAAAGGTGTCGTTTGTATCGGATAATTTTTCTTGCGAAATTTAGCGTGTTCAAATTTGTTTTTAATTTGGAAAGTGGAGATGCAGTCATTAGCTGATTCCAAACAAACCTAGTGATATCATAAATAGTTTTTTGCATAAATATGCTCTCGTTCTCATGAATCATAAACAGAAAAAAAATGTCGACACGGGTGGGAGTTCAATGTCGTCACGTAGGTGTTGAAAGGAGAAATAAACCCTTTCCTGTGACTCGCACACATCAAGGACGGGAACGTATTCATTTATTCATGAATATAGTGGATGAACGGATGACAAATGGATGATTACACCCACTTAATCTCATAGAGCAGATTTATTGCGTTTTAATTTTTTTCTAATTTGTGAGCCCACGTGTCCAAATAAGAACCGGTTTCCGATGCGACGGGTTCTGGTTGATTCCGGTAAGTACTGTTTATTTACCAGTTCTTCTCGCATTTAATGGAAGTAAATCACTTCTTAGGTTCATTTTCGAATGCTTGCACTAATTTACAAGGTCTTGGAATTTTTTTCAATGCGTCGATGAATGGAGATGGATCCAAATCTTTACATGATGATACTGCATTCGATCAATTCGTGACTTCTGTCCAAATTTCTTTTTAATCACAGTAGTTGCATGAGAGCAAAAAAAGTTTTGCATTCCGATTAATTACCTTTAAAAAATTTTTTATTTTCCGGCAGTCCAAGAACGACATAATCAGTAAAATAATTTGAAAAATCTTCTTGGGGACAAGTCATCAAATCTGCCTCATGCCACCATTTTCCACTGAAAAATTGCGTTTGTGTCTTCGCAGCATTTTTGAATAGTTGAGCACGTGTTTTCTAAAATTCTAGAGCCTTGAAATTGAAGATGTCGTATTAAAAAAAAATTAGTTCGTTTCTTCAGAAGTTTAAACGATCCCCAGAAACCAGAGTGCCCAAATAAAATTATTATCCACCTTTTGTCAACGATCACGCGACAGATCGTGAAGCCTGAAGCTTTTTTTTTTGCAAGAAAGGAATAATTCTTAACTAACAGGACTGCTAATATGTTCAGCGAAATTTGTTGCGAGAAAAAATCACAATGTTTTCAAATTGTTAATACTTGAATGAAAGCCTTGGGAAGCAATTTGTGGACTTGTTCGCTTTGACGTTTAGCACAGTGGGGCGTCGACTGATGTAATTATAAATACAAGTTCAGAAACGATTCGAGAACATTTCCAACGTTTATTTCTTGCTTTCTTTGTTTTTTAATGGATTGAGAAACAAAAAAAATTAATTGAAAAATTGGCACTGTCGTGTGAAATTTTGCTACGGTATCTCTGTACTTGACGAGGCTGGATCTTCCTGTGATCGAATGGGTTTCTTGAGAACCCCGTAGTTTTGATTTTGATCATTACACCATGATTTATTGATTCTTATAAATTATTCCGAACCACCGAGGATTGGCCAGAAGAGATGCATCGATTGATGGAAATTCTGGTGTGTGTGTGTGTTTTTTTTTTTTTGTGTGGAAAGAAGTGACATATTTCTAACGAATGGGACGAGGTCTTGGTGAATTTTCACGGACGCCGCGAATACCATTGTGATCAGGTGCTTGATAAGAAAGTCCTTCAAGATGACTTTGATTTATCGAGCTGACATTTCGGTCCGTTTCTTCAAGAACGAATGTAAATTATTTTAAAATCAAATATCAACTTGTGACTCATGATTGGAATTGCGCCGAAGAAATGAATTACGGTTTTCTGCTACGGAAAATGTTCAAAACATGTTCTTTAACCCATACGTTTGGAAAAATCAACCTTTTCCAAATCTAACATCGTGAAAGATTCTATTAAGATTGATGCTCATTCAATTTTATTTTTGAAAGATATCGAAATTTACGGGTTTTTTTCGTGCGCATTTGAATAAGTTAAACTTCGCGAAAAGTCGTCGCATGATTTCCCTGCAGGAGACAGTGGAAAAATTGGTTTTTATTGCAAATTGTCCCAGTTGCACGTGGCTTGAAGTTAGAAAGGTGGGCAATTGTCTTCAATTATCAATAGAATTATTTAAAGTATGTTTGGAAAATCGAGATGCTGATAAAGACAAAATTAAGCTTTTCTTTTCCCAGTTCCACTTAGTGAAGCATTAAAATGCAGTACTGTTGTATTTTTTAAAACGTGAAATGCTTGGTATGGAATTTTTCACGGATTTTTCTCGAACGGATGAAGGAAGTGTTTTCCGGAAGCGGATCTTTCCATTGTTGAATTGATTCAAAATTACGATAAATTTTCCTCAGCATATCGCATGAAATGAAGTTCAAGAACTGAATCCCAGCACAGGAAATATCAATGTGTGAAAGTTTACGGGAAATTATAACAAAAAAAGCGATTGTCAGATAAAATCACGTGGGAAGAGGGAAATCGCGTGTCAACGGGAGAAAAATGTATAAAAGTTGGTGGAATATCTTTGGCTTCCGTCCCGGATTAAGCAAGTCAAACGAGGGCGAGGGAAACTGACCCGGTCCCGGGTCAAAACCTCCTGCCGAGTCAAAACGTTCAGGATGGGGAAGAACATTTTTTTTATTCGTTGTCTCCGTTTCATTCTTTGGATGAAAAAAAAAATACTGTATGTATCCCACTTCTGAAGACGATGCAATAATAACACGTGACTCGCTTCCAAAACCTCTGCTATAGGGTAAGAAAAAAATTTTATATGCAGTATTTCGAGACTTACTTCAGACCAAATTTTACTCTTTTCTTGACGATTTAATCAATAAAATGGCGGGTTAACTATTTTCATCGTTTGATGCAATTCAAAATCGGGCTGAAAAAATTAAGCTGAAGCAGTTCCATTCCAAAACCTCGGAATTTTTGTTCATCAATCAAACCGTGATGTTTTTGCTGCGGAATTCGGAATGTTTCCACAGAAAAAAAATATTAGAATAAAGTAACTCTAATACTAAACGTTATTTTTCTTACACACATCGGAATTTTAGATAGTCGAACTGAAAAATATATTGCTGCCAAATTCAAGCTGCACTTTCACTTTGTGAGATTTGAGAAAAGGCAATATGATGTTCCAGTTTGACCAAATAAATAATTCTTATTCTGGATATACAGTATCTACATTTTAGATTGAACATTTTTTATTATTCTTTAAATTCCGCACTTTGCTCAGAGAGGAATCGGATTGAAATATATTCATTGATAATTATATGATGACTTATCGCATTTGATGAATTTTTTCAAAGGAGTCTAATGAAAGACTTGTCAACATTCAAGCGAATTTTATTTTTCGTTAGCTAAAAAAATCCTGCAAAAAAGAATTTTTCAATATCCCACGTCAAAATTCCTTATCGAAAACGTAGCTCTGAAGACAGGATGAAAAAATTTATTAGTGGAAGCACGCGTATAGTTCCAAGCCAAAAAAGACGAACCTCGGGTCCTCCCACACGCGGAAAATGAAAATAAATAAAACTGAATTTATGCAGCTTCGTGTTCCTAAATTCTTTCATGAATCCCAAGCATCTCTCAAACATTCCCGTCGTCCTCATCGGAGATTTTTCACGGGCTGCGAAGCATTTAAAAGAAGGGGAAACGAACGTGAGAAGAAGTTGCGGTTGCGCAAGTAACGCGTAACTGACTGGTGTTTGCGGGCGGAAGGTTATTGCCGTATACGCTGTGTAACATCTGGACTTCGGGCATCGAGAAAAAAAAAAAAAGTGGGAGGGGAAAAACGGGACTATGGCGCGAAAAGCTTTTTTTTTTCGTAGGGAAATCCTGTGCGAAGGAAAGCAGATTTTTGTATTTTTCTTCCCCGTCGAAATCGTCAAGACTTTGGTTTTCTGAAAGCCCGAGAGCTGTAGTCGCTGACGGGAGCCGGTGGCGCAAAAAACTCCGCGCGCGAAACAGTTTTTTTTCTTTTTCTTTTTGTGCTGAATCATTTCGACTAGCGATTTTATTCGTTTTTTTTTTCTACCGGAGGATCTTATGTGAATCCTGATGAAACAGTGTTCGTGTGCGATTTTTCCTTCTTCGATTTATCGGTTTTCGGATGGAATATTTTAGAACGAAAGTGAGGATCTTATTCAAATTTCGACGCCCACGGTGTACAATAGGCAGTGGAGCCCCGAGATGCGGACATAATTGGTGCTTTGACCTCGTATTCTATGTGGAAATGTCCGCATGTCGAATCATGTGTTCCCATAGTCTTCAATAGGAATACAATTTTAACTGATTTTCATGTTCATCAACGTCCCAGAAAAATTGAATAAAATAATTTTAAACAACTTGAAGATCCAGAAAATAACTGAGCCAAAGTAAACCTCACAGAATCTACTCTTTTGCAGGAAAAGAAGTCAAAAAGCAAAGAACTAAACTGTGGAAAAATAAGCAAAAATTAGCATGATTTTGATTTTGAAGCACAGCATTTTTATAAGAAATTTATTTTTTTACTTTTGTGCATGTATACATCTCAATCATTTCAACAGATATCAAAATAATGAATAATTAAATGAATTTCAAGTTTCTAAAAAAAATGACGCAGTGTCCATATCTTGAGACATTTTCCAGATGTTGAAGCAGATTTTTTACATTTTCAAGTATAGTATCTTTTAAAAAAAATTGTCTGTATGTCGGGGTATCCGTATGACGGGGTCCCCTTATAGTTTCAAATATCAAACAAATTTTGAAAATGTGGGCTGAAACGTGAAAATGTGATTTTAAAATTTTTAGACATATTTTCTTTCACAGCAAGAAAAAAACGCTCTACTCAGTTTCGATTTGATTCTCCGTTTTTGACGCGTGAAGAATGATGTCTGACATTTCTACAGAAGGGGGCGAAAAGTTGGAAATTTTCACATTTTTATTAGTTTTATAAATTTTGGATTTTCTGAGAACGCGGCTGCATAATCATACAGAAAGTATTCGCACCCCTTCATACAAAAAATTGATATTCAAGCCACCTTTCACGACGACCTCTTTATTTCGAACCAGGTGCTCTTTTGCCTAGCGTTTGATTTGTTCCTAAGCTAGCAACCTGTCATTACGGCGTACTTCCAGGTCCTCTTTAATTATTTCTGTAATTTCGGCTTTGGGGATGTTCTACTGACTTCCCCAGGTGGATTTACGTAATTATGTAGGAATCTGGACCGGTTTTGTTCGCGGGAAAGGTGCTGGAAAAAAAAGGGGGGGAATAATGATGAGCTCGTGAAATAGCTCTGGCAGATGTCACAAAAGTTTCGGGCATTAACACGACCCAATTCCTGGATTATAGAAACTGGTACAGTGAAGGGAGGAAAAAATTTTCATCGTGGGATTTATTCGACGTGGCTTTTCAGCGTGAAATTCTGATTGGAATATCGTTTACGCGAACCAATTTCCGTAATTTTGAGAATTCCGTGCACTTTTTCAAAATTTGAAGACGTCGGCATTTTAAACAACTCAATTTCGAGTCCAGAAAAATTATTCGATTTTAAAAAAAAATCGGCTATTTTGATGCATTTCTTTGGAATTTTCAGTGGAGCATTGGAAGAAATTGAGAGTGACCCAGTTTTCGGTATTTTTAGAAATCCGGAGAACGTTTCTCTGGTCAACCGTTGACGACAGCGATTTTTGAAACTTGTAATTCTATTTCCAAGTTATTCTCTCCTTGATTGCGACCAGAAAACTCAATTTTTGTAGACAGGGATTACGTGATCGTGAGGAGACTAACCTTGGTCCGCAAAAGCGGCATCATTGTAAGTCACATTCCTGCGCATGAACATCAATTTTTACGATGCTTTTACCATCTTTTTCGAAACTTGTCGAAATTATTGCACTATAAAATCCTTCTGTATCAACGCCATTTCGCTTCATTTTTACGCGTCAGTGCCATTTAATGACGGCATTTTCGTGCTTCGTGGGAAAATGAGATGCATTGAACGGAAGTATTTTCGACCCATCTTCGTCAGAGAACCCTTTTGAATCTAACGGTAAAAGCCATTGTAAGGGACATTTCAATGTTTGCCAATTGTTTCAACCTTCAGTTTACTATTTCGTGCTGACCGAGTGACCGGCTTTTCACTCAATCTCATGATAAAAAGTAAAAGGTACTTTCCATTGAATTGTACAAAAAATGAGCGGCGTTTTAAATGTGATTCGCCTGTTGAACTGGAACTGATCTGAGTTGGCATGAGGTCATTGTCTTGCATTTTATTCAGTTTATTAAACCTTCGGCTTCCGTTCTAGAAACCATTCATGGTTACACAGTTGCGATCTACTTACAGACATCCGATTTTAAGTTTTTTTCTTGTCATTATCTTGACATCCGTAAGTTTTGGTCCCGATCGATTTCTTCAAGCACCATTTACCGCAGGAAAATATGCCCTAATTTCGAACGAGAAAAAAATTGCATTTCACGTGTGCCTGTATACGGGTCTTGTAAATCCTTGAAATTTGTTTTTCAGGGTTTGTGAAATATGCAGTAATAATAATAATATTAGTAACTCGAGATGGCAGCTTGAATTGGTATGATCCAGTCTGTAGTCGCAAAATTGTATTTCCCCCGTAATAACGGTAATTTTTTTAAAAAGATTTTTCGCCGACAGATATTTTCAAATTAAAACATGGTTCCATTTAATTGAGAGTTGAGTGTCCATTTTTAGGTTTTTCCGGTTTTTGCAACTCAAATCAGAAAATTCTAGGCACGAAATTCTGAGCGTGAGATCAATATTTAATTTCCTCAATTGAGTTTTCTGTGGTCTTTGGCATGAAATGAAGGCCAATTTTTCTTTGGATAGAGAACACTTTTTCTTGGAAAAATATTTGTACACACATGATGTGCAAGATAATCAAAGGTTTTATGAGCATTGTAATTTCCGACCAATTCATTCCGAATTTTTAAAGCCATAGAACAACGATGCAGAGAATTTGTCCTGTAAAATCGTGGGCAGAATTCATCTGGGAAGAAATCTCGTTCTCCGATGCCTCGATGAAAAACACCCACGTGGGTCATTAATGATTCATTCGTATCTTATCGTCGTGTGTCTTTTTTTAATTTTTTAATATTCTCCATTTCCCGTATTTCTTTTGGAGATCGGACACAGTGACAAAGCAGGTTTTATCTGCTTTTCGGGCCGAGAAGTCTTCAGTTGGTGCTTGCATGTGTTTGCCTGGTCGGAAGAAACAAAATGAGAGAGAGAGAGAGGAAAAGAGGTTGCAACCTTGTTCGCAGATATACATTTCCTTTTTGGCGTGGGAGTGTTGGTTGCGCAACCCCGCAACCCTGCTTTTCGCTTCGCTTCACTCGGAGCAAAAATATCGTGACTAATTGCTCTGGAGTTGAATTTCAAACACTCTTGTGCATTGTTTGCACCGTTTGTGATATAATTGAGCTCGGGGAAAATTAAGAAGGAAAAACACCGAGGCGCTGTATACGAAACATTAAAATGCCGCATTTACTTAAGCCCGCGTCCAAAACGCGCACTTTAATTTTTCAAACGAAGTGTCTTTAGAAAAAATTAATTTCCGGGTAAGACAGGGTACCTAGATACGATTTATTTTTGGAAATCAATGCTAAACTTGAAATTCAGACTAATCAAATGTTCATTCATTTCTGCAGCATGTGGTTTTCGCCTCATTTTTTTCATTTGTCTGTTCGATTTGAGCCTGAATGTATATTTTTGCTCATTCGATAGTCACGGAAATTTTATTTCTCCAAACCTAACTGAATGACGTACGCTAGAAATGTGATGAGTATACAGAAAAAAATCTATGCTTCAGTATGTTGCACAACCCACTTTTTGAGCACCATTTTTTAGTAAAATAGGTGGGTATTAATTGAGTGAAAAGAGTTTTTCAATGTAAAAAAACACAAAACATCTTCAAATGTTTTAAATACCTGATTTTAATTCTGCCCTCAGGGTTTCCTGTCAGCTGCTCATTTTTTTCTGGGTCAGAATCCAGAGTAATAAATGGGCAATGTTTCTCACCCTTAGAATATTTAACGCTGCTATTTTTATTTTAGGTCAACCCTTGCCCATGGGCCATGGTAAATTTTGAATTTTGAAAGTTTAATTAGGTCATCTTTGATTGCAGTGGTCCTCTTTTGTAGAGCTGTTTTTATTTCTGGGATGTTCGGCAGGTGTCACTTGAAGCTCTAATTGACCTCATCGTGAAGCGCTGAACGTTTGTAAGACACCTGAATACAGTAATTTAAAATATATTCCAAATCGTTTCAATGATGAATATCTAAGAAATTAATATTTTCTGAATGCCAAAAAATCCACGCAAAAAAAGCAGATTGTATGCTGTTATAAACTGCCCTGGATTGTGGTGTGAAACGTCCCTCCAATTGTTTGTGACCGCGTCGGGCGACTGGCTGCTGTTCGATCTGCGTGACCTGGTTTCCCCCGACTCGTTTCTTTTATTACTCCTTGGATCGGCGTGATTCCATTTGCAGTCACGGAAAAGGGGCGGGAAAAAATAAGGTCGTCAAGTTCTTTTTTTTTTAGTTGGTCTTCTTCTGACATAGTTTTGTTTACTTTTAATATCGTGTATGAATGGGGAGAAAAATTGGATCGGAATTCTTCGGAGGGAGGGAAAATCGGGAAATTCCCTGTGATTTATCGTTGTTTATGACGGTGAAACGGGGAATTGAATCTATACGTAAATGTTTTTTTTTTCAGAGGTGTTAAAATACTGCAAGAATTTTGCATGCATTTTCGTAAAGATTTCGTTGGGGAGTTTCATATTCAAACGACTCATCGAAGTTTCTTGTAGGAAATTACAATTTGGCTCAACTTCTTTTCCCTGCAGTTGTAATATCCTAAATATTTGACCGAGTTATTTATATCGAATAAATTAGGTAATGTTGCTTTTACAAGTGTTAAGATCTAAAATTGAAGCCAAAATTGATTTTTGCTGATCGAGACCAAAAATGTAAAAAAAGTATGTCAATTAAATAATTGTTGGCTCACAAACGCAAGATTTCAGGAAAGCGTAACAAAATGTTTCATGTACTGCATTTAGAAGCCCATTGGCTACTTGACTGGACGGGATTTGAAATTTTCAAATATACTGTTGACCAAAAAATGAGCAATTCGGTGTCATTTCGTGTGCAGTGTAACCCGAGTTCATCTTCAGAATATTACGCAAAGCACGCATATTCAAATCAGGGGACACTTTTTTGAAGTTTCTTGTTAGGAAATTCCCTTTGGATTTAACCTGGGTTCTCCACAAGACGGCTTTCGATAGCACGGAGAAAAAAAAAGATTTGAAAGGTGACACCGTATTTTCATCATTCCCGCCTGATGCTATTACGTCAGTCCGGAATAAATTTGAATCCCAAGCTAATTTTCCGCTCGTCTTTGTGTCGGAACCTCGGTATTTATTTTCAATTCCCGTCTGAATGTTGGCAAACAAAAGATATTGTTTTCTGAAAGAAAGCTGACACCTGGGGGATAATAACAGTAACACCTTCGGGCTCAGCTCGGGAGTACGAGTATATCATGTGTCAGTCATGAGTAAAATATAAATAGAAAAGATTTATTCCCCCCCCCCCCCCCCCAAGGATAAGAAGTAATGGGTGCCGAAAGAATTGAGCATTTCCAAAAAGCGCTCGTTTTTTTAAAATTGGAGAAGAGTAATTCAATCGCCAAACAGCGCCAAAGTATGCCAATATATCATTGGTTTTTGTCGTTCATTACAGTACTGTACTGTATTACATTTTATTCACGAAGGTACAGTACCTTTGCGTGGAAGATGTTCGAATATAAAATAAATGAATCTAGCTAACTGACGTGAACCAATTCCTGTTATTAGAATTTTGTTTTGTGAAAATGTTCATCAGTTCGAGGGCTCACGATTATTTTCAGTCTTTTTGGAATTTTAAATCAACATTGATGAACGTACAGTACTTTGTGAAAAGTATTTCATAACTTTTTTTCTCTCACAAATGTGAAATCAGCAGAAGATGGACACCAAATACTGCTGTGAAAATTTTTGCGTAAACGTTTTTAAAAATTAGCGCTACCAAATCATTCAACTAAGGGAAAAAATCTTCTCATTATTGACACTGTGACAATTTTGGAAACCCCGTTATGATGAGAATTTGTATGTTTGGAACGCTTTGCACAGACCAAATGTCATCACTGAAAAGTTCTTTCAAGTGTTTTTTAAACTTGCGCTTTTTTGTGTACGCGGTATTTTGTGCGTTCGCTGAGCTGATCACCTATATGCGTTTGATGCTACTGTATTACATCAGCGTCTTTGGAAAGAAAAATTGCTCAAGACGGAAAAAAAAGTGGTGCACTTCTTTTGTAGTGCGCAGTGTTGAGTTGACTCGCGATGGAGCCATCAATTATTTCACATGTGTGGCGTGTTTCTGGCTGCTCCTTTTGCTCACAATTTATTATTTTTTTCATATAGTTGGTGTCGAAATGTTCGATTTAAGATCCTCAGAACGGGTTCATTTTCTGGGCAAGAAAAAGTTTACGATTCCTTCTTTGTCATTCTCTCGCTTCCACCTTGCCGATCGATTGCGTTTGTGTGAGAAAAGAATCCAATCGATGGGCCCCTAAACTGGGTCTTAAATCACTGCCGCGGGTTTGGATTAAACACGTTTAATGACCCGTTGGAGAGTGAAAAAGAAGTAGTGGGCCACGAGAATTGGGAAATGCTGACTGGATTGAGGCGCATTTTCTTCCGGTTTTTAGAAGAACACATATGTGTTGGGGAAAAAAATGCTATCGTGTCTTGGTTCTCACTTACTTCCGGTGGGATTACTGACTGGTTTCGAGATTTACGTCTTGATTACTGCTGATATGATCTTCATCTGAATTTATGGATGAGTTTCAAGAATAGATTCAATTTTCTGAACCCGGTCGACTGGCTCCCGGAAGAATCGGAACGCTGAGGAAAATAATTTTACGCAACGGTTTAGGTGGGATTTTATTTATTTTTATTTCGGTACAGAGTCAACATTTTTTGTGGCGAAAAATTGTGCGTGCCATTTGAAATGTTTATGTCAAGGCAAAATCGCTGCAGAATACGGAAACCCTCTTTGAAATATCATCCAAAAATATTGTCGAGCTAATTTTACGTGTTGGCAATATGGAAGTTGATCATGATTTAAACATGACTGTTAAGTGTCGCAGGACTTTCGAGAAACGTATGTTACGTTTTTCAGAGTTTTTGAAACGAAAGAAATCTTAAAACTTATTTCAATTCAAGATTTGGGTCTTAATTTACTGATTTTTGAGCTCTTTCCCATTGAAAAGCATAATTTTATCTTTTTATGTTGCTGCAAGACAGAATTCTCAGGGTGTTTCAATTCTGATTAAAAAAAAATTTTCTTCTTCAGCTTGGAATTTGATTGAAACATTTTATATTACAATATTTAGGAGTGTCGCATATAAATGCATCTGTTGAAATTATGGATGCAGTTTTGGGAATTTAATTTCCGGAATTTGAAAGCCGAATAAATTTAGCAGGAAAGCATTCAAATTGATTCGCTTTCAGCCAAATTTTGACCCGAATTTCGCGAGGAACTGAATATTTCTCTTTATCGTACCCGTTTTGAATTTTGTAAGTACAGTATGACCAAAGATGCGGAGGTGGATAATACAAAAAAAAATTATGTTCCCAACAGTCGAAGTTTGTTTCCTGCTGGGAGAAGCCATTTGACTTGGATTGAGAAACCGGTGACGAGTCTTTTATGTTTGCAAAGCAAAATAATTCTCGCAGCATGGAAAGAAAAACAAAGAAATTTCTTTCAGGACTCGGGTTCGTAATGAATTTTCCTCTTGTTTAAATGACTGGGCAGGACCAGACGAGTCATCCCGACACAAGGACAAGCCATTGTATTTTGCCCATGGGGTGGGAAAACCTGGGCAATGATGTGTCTTAATTCGTTTCGACTGTGACCGTGAGTCGTCCGCCCCGGTTTCAATCGTGCGGTCATCTCGTTTCTTTTTTTTAAATTTATTGTTTTCTCCGTTTTCTTGGACAAACAAGGCTGGTATTTCATTTATGTATAAAATTTATTTTTTCCTGTGGCATTCTGAACCACATTTCAGTCCGACTCATTTGGTTGACAAGACACACATGGCCCGGTTCGCAATGTGTCGCGTGATTTATCCTGGCCACGCGATCGTCCGATTAATTGGTCAGTCTCGCGTCATTTGGCATAATTACAGGCAATGATGAAACCAAAATTTTTTTGACATGCCGTTAGCTATTTCTTTTCCTGTTTCTGGGTTACGTTTCGACAATGCTTCAGTCATTTGAACGGGGAAAAAACTTGAGCATTCAACTCGGACGCGTGCTGGAATCGAAATTTCTTTCAAGTTTTCAGAAATGTCCTCGTTGATTGTTTTCTTCGGACGAATCTAAAAAATTAACAGAAAATAAATTGAGATCTCTTCAAATAACAGTAATATCTTATCACGTGTTCGAAAACAAGGCAAGATAAACAAATTTAATTCATATTTTTAACTGAAGGTTTCTCTATGACTTTGAATGATTATTTGGAGGAATTATAGCAGTTCTTCTGGGTGCAGGTAATTTTCGATCAGCAGTGCGAAGGGTATTTCATTCTTTATCGAGAATTTAAAGGGAAGAATCTCGGATTCTCTTTATTGAAATTAAATTATTTTCGGGCAAAATATTCATTCATATTTAAGAATTTAAAATTTTGAGAAATCAATTCACGCGGAATGGCAAAATGGGTGGTGCAAAGCGTTCAAAAGGAAAAAGTGCTGAGTGTCTCCATTTGAATGTGTAGACATTTATGGGTTCACTGATTCAATTAAAAATTCGGCATCGTTTGCAGAAAAAAAAAAGTGCTGTATTAAGATTTTCGCAACTTCAGCTTGTTAATTTTATTGCGGTGGTCCTGGAGGAGTTTGAGTTGTTCCGGTCAGGTTATTATTCCTGTGATTTGATTATAACTATTTTTCCGCGGGTTGTTGCGGAATTTTTGGGGGAAAACTCGTTTGCGAAGTTAATTAAATCGATTCCCTCCGGACCCGAATAACTCGAGTACGGGTTGCCTAATGTTTGGATAATTATGACGGTGGGAATTTCTGTTTTTCTTTGCTTCTAGAAACCGGGGAATTAAAGTCCAAGGTTTTTTTATTTTTGGCTTGGATTTATTTTTCCTCGGGGTTTCTTGGTTGACCTCGGTCTTCTGTTTGTTTAGTTGACCGGACTGTTTTCTTTTTTCTTGCTCTGAGCTTTGATTCGGAAGCGAAGAAATAATGAGGAACGTTTCCGTTAATCCGATGTCTACTTAACGGTGGTTTGAATAAGGAATTTCTTTAACGCCTTGTGCTTCACATTTTACACGCGTGTTCTAATTATCGTTTCGGAGAAAACAAATTGGCTTCAATCTTGACATATCATTTTCTGCTTTGTGAGTTTTGTCCGCTTTAATTTTCAATTGAGGAGAATCGTACAATTTTCAATCTGAAGCAGTTTGATATTTATCTTTGAATAGTCGATCAAAGAAAGATTTCTAATATCTTTAATTACAGTGGGACCCCGAAATACTTATGATTCGACTTAGGGGCATTTAAACTAGGGAAAATTGTCTAGACGTTCGGACAATGTCTTGAGATACGGACACTTTGTCAATAATTGTCTATAGAGGAAAATTAAATCAAAATTCTTATAAGTCTTGCAGAAATTGAGCTATTTTTACTCGCAATAATTGAAAATTAACTTTATTATTAATTTAATCTTATTCATGATGAAAAATAAACTAATTTTGTGCTTCTTTTTCAGAGTTATTTTCATCTGCGCATAGAATAGCAATACTTATTTTTGTTCTTTGCTTTCTGGGCTCCTTTTCGTGCTAAAATGGTAGATTCTTCGTGACTTTCTTCTGCATAGTCATTTTCTGTATCTTGAAGTTGATAAAATTGTTTAAAGATTCTTTTGGTGGACTTCTCCGCAATTTTCATCATTAAGAAAACCAATTAAATAGGTTTGAAGTCAGTAGGGAAAATGTGATCCGACATGCGGACATTCCGACAAAGAGACAAAGTCCAAGCATAAATTGCGTCCGCATCTGGGGGCCCAATTATTTTTTCCATTAATTGAAGCGGCGAAACTCGGATCAGTCCTCAGCATTTTGTAAAGCCAAGACTTAGAAATTATCATTCGCATTTAGTTTCTAATTGTTTTTGTACGTCATCGATGTTTTCTCATTGAAAAATGTTCCAATTTTTTTTTTGGAGAGCAAGGATTCAACCAACAACAATGACGGCCTTGTAATTTCAAGGAGGAAATTCCCGCGCGGATTTACTCGTGATTCGGCGAGTTTTCGTGGACAGCATTTTTTTCAGGGCTAATTGCCCCGGTTTGTGAACGGTTCATTCAATGGAACGGTTCAGAGATTTTGTATTTGTGGAAGGAACAACGGTGCAGTTGATCCGAAGATTGATTGCGGTTTTTGAATCCTGATAACGGATTTCGCCGGTCTCGTGAATCCGAGCCTCTATTGCGCCCGGGCAACCGAATATTGTCCTGATGCTCTTGTCTTATATTGTTCTGTTCTTGGGGGGCTTTGAAATTCCACAGAGGGGAAGGATAATTGGGACGGGATTGGAAACATTTCTTTTTGTTTTTGTTTTCTATTTTAAATTGGGGGATTCAAAATACCGCATGGACACTCGGGGGGTTTTATTGCGAGTTGAGAAACGGATTTATAGCTTGGGTGGGCTTCGGGTGGTGTGGCCTTTTGATCCGTAAGCCGTCCTCCTGTTATCCGATCTTTTTCCTACTTAGTTTTATGTTGTATTTTTTTCTGGGTTCAAGATTTGAATTGGCTCAACTGTATTTGAAGCGTATTTGTGAAAGAGAGAGAGAGACTTCGTGGATTGCTTATCAATTGAAACTTTATTTTAGCGAGTTTTAATCAAATCCTTGTTTTCTTCTAGATTTATGAGGATGAGCGTTTATGAAAATTTACGTCTACAGTCTTTTCTAAAATTTTTCTTTCATGTTATCAAGACAAATCTATTGATCAAAGCCGAGAGAATTGTTAGAAAGCAGTATCAGAGTGGAATTTCATCAAGTGCTGGAACAGAAACGCTGAAATTTACTGATTGAAGATCTTTCTCGTCCTTATCTTGTAGAAATTGAAATATTGAGAAACTCCCAGAAAAAATTTTTGGACGAGGTTGGCAACAAGAATCATTGAAAGATGCGTGTAGGTAGGGAAAATTATATATTGCACCCTTTCAACCCTTTACAATACGAGTTTAGTATTCTCTTATTTTCAATGATGAGCGTGATGATTGAGCCAAAACAACTTAAAATTGTAAAAATCGCATGCCATTCAAGCAACTTGAATTTTGAAAATTTTCAGCGTGATTATTTAAGCCTTTCGGGGAATATTGAAGCTCGAAATCTGTGAAATTATTTTGTTTTGTTCGAATTGCTGCGATATTGAGCACGACTGCAGTTTTTAAAGTGCAATTATGGTAAGCCAAAAAATTCAAGATTGCGGCAACTTGGCAGTAAACATTTTTTATTTGGGATATAATATGTTCCAGTTTTTTAAGAGTGTAAGCGGAAATTATTGGCCGGAAGTGTACATTGCTGATTTTTTGAAATTCTCCATTACTCTTCATGAAAATTATAATTGAATTCGTTGTGGAATGCTAGAAGTGATGATGTGATCCGGATCCGCGTGGAAGTGTTAATTTTTTCCTCCTTCGGTAGTGGGAAGTTAGTTTTCTTCCGTCATTTCTGAAATTCTCGAAAAAAAAGCAACGAAAATGATTTGCGAAAAATTGCACGCGTTCGGACTCTCGTTTTGCTCGGATGTGTCATCTGCATGCTCGGACCACCAGGTGTCGCTCCCTTTGGCACCTGTCAAGCTCACATGATGCTTCAGTCATTTGAACGGGGAAAAAACTTGAGCATTCAACTCGGACGCGTGCTGGAATCGAAATTTCTTTCAAGTTTTCAGAAATGTCCTCGTTGATTGTTTTCTTCGGACGAATCTAAAAAATTAACAGAAAATAAATTGAGATCTCTTCAAATAACAGTAATATCTTATCACGTGTTCGAAAACAAGGCAAGATAAACAAATTTAATTCATATTTTTAACTGAAGGTTTCTCTATGACTTTGAATGATTATTTGGAGGAATTATAGCAGTTCTTCTGGGTGCAGGTAATTTTCGATCAGCAGTGCGAAGGGTATTTCATTCTTTATCGAGAATTTAAAGGGAAGAATCTCGGATTCTCTTTATTGAAATTAAATTATTTTCGGGCAAAATATTCATTCATATTTAAGAATTTAAAATTTTGAGAAATCAATTCACGCGGAATGGCAAAATGGGTGGTGCAAAGCGTTCAAAAGGAAAAAGTGCTGAGTGTCTCCATTTGAATGTGTAGACATTTATGGGTTCACTGATTCAATTAAAAATTCGGCATCGTTTGCAGAAAAAAAAAAGTGCTGTATTAAGATTTTCGCAACTTCAGCTTGTTAATTTTATTGCGGTGGTCCTGGAGGAGTTTGAGTTGTTCCGGTCAGGTTATTATTCCTGTGATTTGATTATAACTATTTTTCCGCGGGTTGTTGCGGAATTTTTGGGGGAAAACTCGTTTGCGAAGTTAATTAAATCGATTCCCTCCGGACCCGAATAACTCGAGTACGGGTTGCCTAATGTTTGGATAATTATGACGGTGGGAATTTCTGTTTTTCTTTGCTTCTAGAAACCGGGGAATTAAAGTCCAAGGTTTTTTT
>CAJPEX010000487.1:49190-99907 GCA_905338405.1 Notodromas monacha
TTTTACTCGCAATAATTGAAAATTAACTTTATTATTAATTTAATCTTATTCATGATGAAAAATAAACTAATTTTGTGCTTCTTTTTCAGAGTTATTTTCATCTGCGCATAGAATAGCAATACTTATTTTTGTTCTTTGCTTTCTGGGCTCCTTTTCGTGCTAAAATGGTAGATTCTTCGTGACTTTCTTCTGCATAGTCATTTTCTGTATCTTGAAGTTGATAAAATTGTTTAAAGATTCTTTTGGTGGACTTCTCCGCAATTTTCATCATTAAGAAAACCAATTAAATAGGTTTGAAGTCAGTAGGGAAAATGTGATCCGACATGCGGACATTCCGACAAAGAGACAAAGTCCAAGCATAAATTGCGTCCGCATCTGGGGGCCCAATTATTTTTTCCATTAATTGAAGCGGCGAAACTCGGATCAGTCCTCAGCATTTTGTAAAGCCAAGACTTAGAAATTATCATTCGCATTTAGTTTCTAATTGTTTTTGTACGTCATCGATGTTTTCTCATTGAAAAATGTTCCAATTTTTTTTTTGGAGAGCAAGGATGCAACCAACAACAATGACGGCCTTGTAATTTCAAGGAGGAAATTCCCGCGCGGATTTACTCGTGATTCGGCGAGTTTTCGTGGACAGCATTTTTTTCAGGGCTAATTGCCCCGGTTTGTGAACGGTTCATTCAATGGAACGGTTCAGAGATTTTGTATTTGTGGAAGGAACAACGGTGCAGTTGATCCGAAGATTGATTGCGGTTTTTGAATCCTGATAACGGATTTCGCCGGTCTCGTGAATCCGAGCCACTATTGCGCCCGGGCAACCGAATATTGTCCTGATGCTCTTGTCTTATACTGCATATTGTTCTGTTCTTGAGAGGCTTTGAAATTCCACAGAGGGGAAGGATAATTGGGACGGGATTGGAAACATTTCTTTTTGTTTTTTTTTCTATTTTAAATTGTGGGATTTAAAATACCGCATGGACACTCGGGGGGTTTTATTGCGAGTTGAGAAACGGATTTATAGCTTGGGTGGGCTTCGGGTGGTGTGGCCTTTTGATCCGTAAGCCGTCCTCCTGTAATCCGATCTTTTTCCTACTTAGTTTCATTCATTTTTTTCTGGGGTCAAGATTTGAATTGGCTCAACTGTATTTGAGGCTTATTTGTGAAAGAGAGAGAGAGAGACTTCGTGGATTGGTTATCAATTGAAACTTTATTTTAGCGAGTTTTAATCAAATCCTTGTTTTCTTCTAGATTTATGAGGATGAGGGTTTATGAAAATGAACGTCTACAGTCTTTTCTAAAATTTTTCTTTCATGTTATCAAGACAAATCAATTGATTAAAGCCGAGAGAATTGTTAGAAAGCAGTATCAAAGTGGAATTTCATCAAGTGCTGGAACAGAAACGCTGAAATTTACTGATTGAAGATCTTTCTCGTCCTTATCTTGTAAAAATTTAAATATTGAGAAACTTCCAGAAAAAGAAATCTTGGACGAGGTTGGCAACAAGAATCATTGAAAGACACGTGTAGGTAGGGAAAATTCTGTATTGTACCCTTTCAACCCTTTACAATACGAGTTTAGTATTCTCTTATTTTCAATGATGAGCGTGATGATTGAACCAAAACAACTAAAATTTTAAAAATCGCATGCCATTCAAGCAACTTGAATTTTGAAGCTTTTCAGCGTGATTATTTAAACCTTTCGAGGGAATATTGAAGCTCGAAATCTGTGAAATTATTTTGTGTTGTTCTAATTGTTGCGATATTGAGCACGACCGCAGTTTTTAAAGTATAATTATGGTAAGCCAAAAAATCTAAGATTGCTGCAACTTGGCAGTAAATATTTTGTTATTTGGGATAGAATATGTTCCATTTTTTACGAGTGTAAGCGGAAATTATTGACCGGAAGTGTACATTGCTGATTTTTTGAAATTCTCCATTACTCTTCATGAAAATGATGATTGAATTCGTTGTGGAATACTAGAAGTGATGATGTGATCCGGATCCGCGTGGAAGTGTTAATTTTTTCCTCCTTCGGTAGTGGGAAGTTAGTTTTCTTCCGTCATTTCTGAAATTCTCGATTTTTTTTCGTTGCTTTTACTAAACGCTTTTTAACGTGCGCAAGCCTGAGAGCAAAACGAGCCTACACAGTAGACGTACGAGCCTGGTGGTCCACAGCGAGGGAAACCGTGGACAGTTCGAGTGTACGAAGGGCCTCGGGGCAAAAAGCAGATCTGCCACTGACCTGGAGATTTGGTATCCCAACACGCCATCTTTACCTTTGCCACCGTAAGGAATACAATTATGCATCATCATTTCATCTGTGATTCAAGTTTAGAATTTTTCAATATTTTAACTGATGTCCCTCTTCGTATTATGGAGGATAATGTACATATTGTTGTGATTTTTTTTGTGCGTCGAAGGCGACAGAAAATAAACCAAATCGTCTTGGATAAGATTAGGACTACTTATTAAAATTTGGTGACTTAATAAGTTACATCGAAGAAGACTACATTACTTATTTTTAAGACCGGAAGAACTTTTATAGTCGACTAAGACTTGCTAGACTAAGTCTTAAAAAACATACAAAAGGGGATGTAATCGACAAGAACATTTAAAGAAAATTGAAAATTCATTAAATGTCTAAACCTTGGGGCGTGTATCCATGAGTTGTGAAGATCAAATGGCTAACAATTTATCGAAATTGACACTTTTCAGATATTGCAGTTTGATTTGACATTTTCTCACTTCTGTGACATGTTTTTAAAGGATGGGTTCGCTAAAATCCCCGCAAAAACCATTACTGTATACATAAAATTAAGATAATGATAGAAATGGAATATTGTTCATTTCATTCGTAGCATTTTTGACAGCACCTTGTACGAAAAATATGGCCTTGCATTTTTATTTATAAACCCTGATGAAATTCATTAGACGCACCTTAGCCCAAAATGATAACTGTATTAACAATACCACAAACTCCTTGAAAGTAAAGAAAGAAGAGACATGTAAATAGCTAGCTATACTTGTCGAAAAATTTTCAAACCCTCAGTCAATTATTTTTATAGAGGTTTCGCGAGTTTCTAAAGATTTGAGCAAATATTTTAATAGAGATGCCTGACAATAATGACGAGGAGGAAAAGAAAGTGACAGCAAGCTTAATGAAATGTTATTTTCATCACATGCGTATATATCTCCCGTGTGTGACGTCCGATAAAATCGACTGGGGGAAAAAGTTGAATTCTTTCACAGACAAGTTTCAACTTCCCCATCTACTCAACACTGTTGTTTCCTCTAACATACTGCTGCCCAAAATGTCTAAAAATAACTAGATCCTTCCCCACAGGCAGAAAAAGTGGGCGTTAATTATCCGGAAAGGCCGGAAATCGATCAAAGACAACCGGAACAATGTGTGTCGTCGATTTATTGTTTCGAATGAGGCGTTGGATGTTGCTGACGAACCCCTCCTTTCACGCTCAGTGATCTGGTTTCTTTTTCAAAATAACATTTTTCATGATATGGGATACGATCCCTTCGACAGATTAATATAATATGGAATTATTTTTAATGAAGACTACGAAGGCATCGACGTCGCCAGTGAGAGCGAATAACTTCCGACGGTTTCGACAACAGGAAATATGATGGCGTCTAAATTTGGCCACGATTTTTTTTTCTCGTGAGGCATTCGATCCTTGGTTTTAGTATTCAATTGAAATTTTTGAAATACTGTATTATTTTTGTGTCTTTAATGCTTTTCTATGATTGGTTGAAGTTTTTTTTTTTCTTTCACCTTCAAGGAAAATGTCAGGGAAAGAGGATCACGAAGCTCGACGAACCATTTCTGATGACAGGTTCCAACTACAGTACGGAGTACAGTGTTCCCTCAGTTAATCAACAAGTATTGGGAAATTAATAATTTTAAATGGCGATTAGGCAATTACAATGCTCAGACAAAGTAGAAAATGGGTCTCAGATCATTCCTTTGGATGTTCCTTTTTTGGAATGCTTGAATAAATTTACTCGATGAGTGATATTCACCTCGAAATGTCGTAAATCGATCGCTTAAATAGTCAAAAACAACGGTTATGTGCTATTAACAATTATTGATGAGAAATTTGTTTCACCTGGAGCTAGAATTATTGGGCTCTTTTTCCAAGGAAACTCAATTTTTAAAGATCAACAAATTTTATGGCAGAGTTCACTATCCGAGGCAACATGTGAACGAAATACCATCTGAAAAATCAAAATGTGAGGTTTTCATATTTCTGATTACCATTGTATATGAGTAGTGTACAATGTATATTTTTTTTAAGATGTACGCCCAATTTTGCAACAGTGTGTGAGATTGAATCCGCAAACGCTGCGAAAAAACAGAATTCTTTATTCATTTCGGCACCGATTTATTTTACTACCCTTCATCCGATCCTCTTGGATTTTTGCCCCGTTTCGAAAAGCTGTAAAATAATACAAAAAATACAGATTTGATAGTGTTTTAGGGCTTTATTTATTGCGGTAAAACTTGCCTTAAATCTAGAGAAAATTAAGTTTAACATGGCTTATAAAATCAGAGTTTATTATTATGGCTCCTAAACTTGTCATCTTTACAATTATTACATGTGTTTATTCGTGATTCATTTATTTAAAAAAAATTTGGCCTCCAGCCCAAATTTAATTCTAATGAAAAAAAAGATCAACTGAGATTTTCTGCGCAATAATTTAAATCACCGTGCTAAACTGATAATTTTTGGCGGTAATTTGTTAATAATTGTTCGTGACCACGGGCAATACAAAGTTTCGTTTTTAGCGAGGTCTTAAAGCTAAGAAATTCCTGTTTTATTTTGAGATTACGTCATCAACGTTTAGTCATCACCAATAAATCAATATTATGTTAATTTTCGAGAGCACCAAATCACTCCGAATTCTGAGAGGCTCTTTATATTTTCAAACTTTTTTTGAGTCAAGGAATTTACCGGATATTCAATAAAACGAGATCGATTTTTCTCGTGCAGTTGCTGATGAAGTCATTCATCGTCGGGCAGTGCTTCAAATTGTACCACTCACATGAGGGCAATTTCAATCTCTGTCGAGGAATAAAACACTTCCCAGTATTTAAAGCCCGAAAAAAAAGTACCAGTTAGCAGCTGGAAGAGAAACTAAATAAAGTACAGTACTTACCCGGAAATTCCCCGTATAGTCACGAACTACGTGACGCGAACGCGTGCTTAGCAACCCAGTTTAACCTTTTATACCGCCGGCCCCACTAATTGTTTCGTGAGTACTAAAAGAAGCAAAATTTTAAAATAAATACAGATTCTACCAAGGAAGGTTTTCTTCTTCGCGCTGAAATTTTTCCGGGGAAAGAAAGAGGAATTTTTAATTGCTGGCGCAATTACAACGCACCCGTGTTGCGTCACGAGATTCCGGCGGCTTTAGTTGATGCCTGGACCGGGACTAATTTGACACGTTGAAACGACCTGGTTTTTCGCCTCTCGGCGTGCATTTCTTCATGAGATATCAAAGCATTCGTTTATTTTTAAAAACAATTTTTTCGATGCTTTAATTATTTTTCAGTGAGTTGAAAGCAGCCACCGGAGAATGGATGCAAGAGATACACCGGCGTCCGTCCAGACGACGAGACAAAGTCCACGTCGTTCCGGCCGGGGATTTGGTCAAGAAGTCGCTGAAAAGATCTTGGACTATCTCAAGTGAGCTACAATTTGATTTATTTTTTTTTTTAATAACCCGAAATCTGCCCCCCTCTGCAAATGCAACAGCTTTGAAGGAATTTTTATTTTGAATCAGAATCAGGAGTTGTAGAATGATAAATTCACTTCTTTCCTGTTGGCATTTATCTTGCTCCCCGTTTTTCATTAGGATTTCTCTATAAAAAAAATTAACACCGTGATGTTTTTAATATGGAATTCTTTGTCTAAAACCTTCCTGAGCAGTGATGAATTAAATTTTAAATCTGGTTTAAAGCACGCATAGAAGTGAATTAAAACTGGTGTTGAATATTTGAAAAATGTAGTTCTGTTCGCCTAAATAAGAGGCCCTGATTGGAGGATAAAATTAAATAAAAAAAACTGCCCCAATTTTTTCAATTGATCGTTTATATGCTATTGTTATAAATTAAATTAGTCAAACGCGCGAAACTCGTTGTTTTTGTGACATTCACTGACAACTAGCTACAGTAAAATATCTTTTTATTTTTATTTTCAAGATGAAGTTTCCTTAACTTTTAAAGCGATGCAGATTACTGTAATATACTTGCGATGACACATTTTCGCTGACTTTCAACAAAGAGGACAATTCATTTTTGTGATATCAATCAAGCCTTATATGTGAAACTTTGGTAGCTTATTCAAGTAAATTTAAATTTCTCATTCCGACTGCCAGTGACATCTGCCTGGAAATGATGCGTCATTTATGAATTTGCTCTGGTTATCCGCGAAGTCTACGTCAAGTTCTTCTTGATGATTTTTGGAATTTACATCGTTAATATTCTTGGTACGTTACCTGAATACTGTACAGCATTAATTTGTCTTGCCGAAATCTGGATAATTGGAATATAAATACAAAACCATGATTTTAATAAGGATGCAATTTTTTTCAATAAATATTATCAATCGAACATGGTGTGAAGAAGAGAAAATAATGCCTGAATTGATTATCCATTTCCGTTGGAAATTTCTATTGTGGTATTAGAGTTTCGTATAGTAACACCTCATATATCATGCGATGATAAATTTAGAAGAAACCGTGTTGTAAATCTCGCAAAGGTACCATTTGTCATCCACAGAAAACTTGATGTGGAAGAATAAAAAAAAAAAAGTGATCAACATTTGTCGGAAACCGTGCTTTTCACGCCATTTGAGTGCCTAAAAGAAGACTTTGGGCACCCCTTTTACACTTCCGCAATTAAACGACGAAGTCCGGAGCAACCAAAGGAGGCTTTCGAAGAAAGTCGGAAAAACAACCAAAGAACAGGTTCTATCCGGAAATTTTTTTATATTTCAAATGCTATTGTGCGTCAGTTTCCCTGGGTTTAATGATTTGGCACCGCCGTTTTGATTGGCTTTCTCACGCGGCGAGATGCGGAGATGATGAATGGTTTCCGAGTCAGCTTTTAGCGTGTTTTTTCCATCAGTCATATTCTTTAACGAGCGAGACATTATTACGACTTGCTCAACACAACAGTGAGAGAACATCAGTTCGCTGGAGATGAAGAAGTTCTTTATTTCTTCTTTTTTTTGGAGGACAGATTGACAAGCTTATCGTTTTCTTGTGTGTCTTTTGTCAAGACGATGTGCTGATCAAATGCGTCAGACTGTCAGAAAAATCTCTGGAGTTAGCAAGAACTTCAAGTCGTTTGTTCTGATGAAGTTGATACATTGGTTTAAATACAAATCGTATGTTTTTAGCTGACCGGTCAACCTTGAAAGGAGAAGGATTCGAAAGTTTAAACATAAACTGCTGCCGGATATGCAAATTCACGCATGAGTGCCATTTCCCAGTTACTGACCAGGTTGAATCAAGAATTTTAAAAATCATATTCAAATTTTTGTCACATTGCAAGATAGAAAATCAAGATTAACACGAAGAAAGTAACTGTATTCATCTTCCCCAGTGCTGCCCGACCTTCTCTAAAATTTGGATAGGTGTCGCTTCAATAGCAAATCATGCAGAAACCAACTCAAATGAGCTGAAATCCCACATGTCCTAATTTACAAAAAAACCTAAACTACTCAAGCAGAAAACGAAAATCCCACGAGCGAACTTAGACCTAACCAAGCGTGACAAAAATTGAGGCGACATCTATGTGATAAGGACGAATATTTATAACTTATGGATTTATAATTCTCGAGGACATGACTATCAAATGATTTCCATCGCACTTACTTGAGCTGGTTCATTAGAAAAGAAGCAGGGTAACATTTGCAATTGATTGATTATAATGTGTCCTTTTCAGCGCCAAAAATGACTGAAAGTGTGTCTTGAATACAATTACAACTTACAATAAATTTCATCTAATGGCTTTGAAGATATTCAGGCTCATTGTATGCTGGAACACCGCAATATTTAAAATAAAAATAAATCTTGAATCGTAATCCTCAAATTTTCACTACATTTGAGGCATAAGATTTAAAATTATCATTCAACTGGATGAGCTTTTTTATGTTTTTGACCAAGCAGGAGTAAGAGTATGAATAAGAAAAAACTTGAATGATATTGCGTCTTGCATTCACATGGAAAAAACTTTCCTTTTTATGGCACAAAATGAGAGGCGCATCTATAATCCATGGCGCCTCAAATTTTAAAAATTCGTGCATTTCGGTTCGATTAGTTGTGATGTTCGGATTTTCGCACTTGCATTTTTGCCATCACGAAGTACTGTATACTCCCAAGAAAATTACTGTATCGGCAAAAAAAAACTGTGAGAACATACATTTGAGATGAAGAACTTTTCTGTTCAGACGACAGCTAGATTAACAAGCCTTTTTTTTGTTTGTCTTTATTTTTAATTTTCAAGACGATGTGATCAAACATTCGTTTCAAATGGATGCAATTAGCAAGAATTCCGAATTTTTCCCTCTCTCAGTTGCCTCCTTCCATCTATTCCCTTCGATGTTCGAGAAAATTCGACTAACGTTCTGTAGTTGAACCACTCCAAGTCGAATTTGAAGGGAATCGAAAAGATTGTATATTGTAAAGCATTTTAATGCGTGAATAATGTGATAATTAGGGATTTTTGTTTTGCTCTGTGACTGAGTGCGGTATTTTTCGTGTGTGTATATAGATCCGAGCGGAACAGGACGGAACTCCCCAGACCTGCAGCAGTTCCGGAAATTGTCAGACAACCCGGCCTACTACCAACACCACCAACAACAGCACTTCTCCCCCCAACGAATGCACCCACCGCACCACTCACGTGTGTCTACCTCAGCCGGCCCGCACCACGGGTACCAGCGCCCGGGTCCAGCTCCACCCCCGCCTCCGCATCAACAGCACCATTTTTACCCTGCGGCGCATCAATTCGATCCCATGTGCCTGCCGCCAGGGGCCACGTATCGACGCCCAATGCCTGGCGATGGCGGCGGTGGCGGCCGGCCGCCGATTTACGCGGTGCCTGTCCGGTTTCCGTCGGCGCCGGCTGAGATTCACTATAGCAACCGTCCTGGAGTTATGGGTCCTGGGAACACGATGTCGCTGCCGAGGCCCGTGCGAACGCGCTCTGAGGACCCGAAGGTAAAAAGCCGTTAATTTGGCTTCAGATTATTACGAGCAGATGTCGCTGCTATCAATGTTTCCTTCTTTTTTCCCTGGTCAACACTGCTGGTTGCTCTTCTTGGATACTGTAGCAATCCCCACTTCCGCCCATCTTCAGTGAAAAACAAATACGAATTGAGAAATTGAATCTATGCAAAATTTTTTCGACAACATTCAATTTTTCCATGGACTTTAAGAGCAAACAATTAATTGGTTTCTTGCAGCCATAAGACAATTGACTTCGTCAAACCATGTTTACTCATTTAAATGCATTAATCTATGCAAAATTTTTTCGACAACATTCAATTTTTCCATGGACTTTAAGAGCAAACAATTAATTGGTTTCTTGCAGCCATAAGACAATTGACTTCGTCAAACCATGTTTACTCATTTAAATGCATTGGTGTCTTTCTCAAAATTCCTGAACAGAAGCTATTGATCATTTTTATACATCAGGAAAAATTAGCAAAATTAGAACTTTTTTAGAACATTTGTTTTTGAGTCATTCAATACTGATGGATTGAAGGTCCAAGCACATGGTTACAGTTCACAACACAATAAAGGAGAGAAGAGCAAGAAGATACACAATGGAAAAACAATTTTATCATGCTGAAATAGTCAATGTTAACGGAAAAAATAAATATTATTCACAGGAAATGGCATTTGTATTTCTTTGCAAAAATAAATTCTTTAAAACTATATGGCACCCTCCGATGTAGTTTTACAACTAAATCTTAGTTTTTGAATATAGGGTTTCTCGCCAGAAAAAAGGTTTGTTTGCCAAATTTTGATTTGATCACGTGGTTTTTTGTGTGTCATCTTAAAATGTTTGGAATATACTGTGTACTCAAATTTCGACTGAAGGGATATTCGGAATTTTTTGCCGCTGAGACCTGACTGAATTTTATTTCATGCCTTTTATTTTTCTTCCTGGGGATAGATCCTTCTGGCACAGCAACAACACAACCCATCCACATTACCCAGGTCTCCCAGGAGCAAATCCGAGGACCCAGACGTCAGCAGGGACTCGTCATGCGACACCCGATCCCAGCGATCCCTGGGCACGACACCGCGCACGTCATCCCGACGCAGCCCGAGCATGTCGCCGATGGGCAAAAAGTTGTCCGCCAGTGGCACCGTCGTCATGATGACGCCACAAAAGCCGCCCCGTGCGCATCCGCCGATCCGCCGCGCCAGCATGTCCAACCTGGACGCCATTCGCAAGTACGAGCAGCAACAATACTGTGCGTTGCCGTCTTCTGGCGGAGGCAGCGGTGCAAGTGGTGGTGGTGGCGGCGGTAGCGGCGGCATGAAGCCGTCTTGGCACCAGAGGATCAAGCATGCCAAGGATCCGCCGCCGTCCGCGTCGCCACTGACGCCGGATTCTGTCAAGAAACGAATTGCGCAGACTGAGGAAATGAGACTGGCCTCTGTTAGTATGGTAAGTATTCTTATGCGTGTTAATTTGCACAAGACTAACGGTGACATTAAAAAATAAGGTCTTTTGTTTTTTTTTGCACTTCATGTGAGAACGAAAATCAGTGGATTTATATTTTATATACTTTAGTACTGTATCCAGTTTAACCTCTCTCATCTCCCGTCGAATTTGAAGGGACTGCAAGAAAAAATTTAACTTGCAAATTTTTTCAGTTGGGAAATCTGGTTTGTTATTTTGTCGATAAATCAATCAGCTAACATAGGATACCTTTTCTCTATTCGACAAATTTCTGCATATTAATCAAATCAATTCATCGTACGTAAATGAAATAAACAATAAAATACTGCAATCACACTTCACAACCATTATTTATGCAGAAGAAAAACACAAAAGTAACGCGAATTTTTGTGCTGTTACAGAATTAAGGCATGGATTACAGTATTTTCATGCATAATAAATGAAGTTATCACTGCTTACGAGAATTCTGTGAGCTTGGTAAAAAGATGACGACGAAATTGATTTTTCGTTGAATTAAGGTCACCGCTGGAATTGAACATTTCATTTAATTAACATTTAATTTCTTGAGATGAGGTCGTCTTATTATAAGTATTCTGGTTAATTTTTCTGAATGGTTAATTTCAATGTTTCTTCAAAAAAAAGAGGGAACGTCCGAAGTCCTTATAGAAGCAGACCGGTAGCAGCTGTTGTTCACGCTTTAAGGCTCAGAAAGTTCCTCTTAAACAACTGCCGTTGACGGCAGTCCCCTCGTAAACGTTGACGCGCAAAAATGGTCCGTCGACGCACGTCGAGTGTTTGTGACTCACTTGCCAGCAGAGCATCTGTCGACGACGCCTTTGAGTCTGACTCCACTGTCGAGTCCATGGGTCGACGCCGACAGTCGAATACGTCGAAAAACGACAGGTACTTTTTTTTTAAATAATCTCCTAGTTCTTATTCTTCTTATCTTGAGGAAAAGAGGGATATTGTTGGCGTCGTGAGTTTTAACAGTGCTTTGATTCATTTATTATTCCGATGAATCTTTGATGCGAGAGGAACTTTAATTTTAGCGAACAATATTTGACCATTTTCTGGCAGCAGTTGTTTAAATACTTATCGGTACCCCTCTCGTGACCTTCAACTTTTTTATAAGTGGACCAGTTTAAATTATAAAAGACGGAACGTATACGCCTCTTTAACGTACTTTTACACTTTAAGTTTAGTTAATGAAATCTAATTTGAGGCTCTCTTGATGCTATTGGTCTCTTGTTATATGAAGTTCATCTCTTCTAGAACATTTCCAAGTTCCAAAAGGTTTGAGAATTTGAGATTTTGTGCTCCACAATTAAAAATTCCGACAAAGATGCTAATTTTTTTACAATTGATCCACGTAGAAGCAAGGCATAAAATGTTCGAAGTCAAATCTGAAAAATTATGGTATTTAGGACGCTTTCAGATATTTTCAGGCGATTTCTTTGAAGGGGGCAAAATTTTTTTTATGTCATGTCATGAACAAATCTATAAACTGGAGAACTAAAATTTGAGCCTTCGACGTTTTATAGCTGAACTTCAAGAAAAAAAGCCATTCCCTTGGTTATTAAAAAACGACCTTTTTTTACTTAAAATGCAGGAAGTTGAAATTGGTGATATTTTGGACCTTGAATAGTAGAATAAATAAGTTGACAGGCTTATTGCCGGATGCTGAGCTTTGCAAAAAATGTAAATTTTCCCGAATAGTCACTCAATTTATTTTTAAAGGCGTAAATTGAAATTTTTATTGCTTATCTCGTTCCTGTGTTCTCGGAATAATAGCCCAAGGGGCCTTCTGAAATTCGAGTTCTGCAGATTTCATTGAGTTTGAGAGGTCTATATATTATATTGTTCCTGAGGGAATTTAGACAGGGACTGAGCAAAAATTTCTCTTGGGAGGTTTGACTTCTACAAATAATTATCACATTTACGCGATCCTTTCAATTTTTTATTTTTACAGCCCGAACGGAAAGAATGTGGCTGAAGTGCGCGCGCGCCAATTCATATCTAAGGCGAAAACGTTCGCCAAAATCGCTGCGCGACAGCACGATGCCGGCAATGACGCTGACGTGAGTTCGCAGGGTGACAGGAGTCGAGGCAGCAGCAGAAACGTGTCTCGCAATGTGTCGCGTGACGATTCGCGGGAAGACGAATTCGACACCCCGGGTGTCGTCGACGGCGGAGAAGAGGAAACCCCGGTATTCCCTAAAATGACCAAGAAGGCTGCCAAAAACATCGCCGTTTCCGGTGAGCTTTCTTTTATTTTTTAAGTATTTGAAATACTGTTTCTCCTTACCTACTACTTCTCACACTTTTTTCCTCGAGTTAAAACAGTTTATAAGTCCAAATTTTTTCAATTATCTCCAAGTAAGACGAGACGACGTTTCTCTCTGGCTTCACCCCTGCAAAGCAGGCATCGTGTGTTTGTATTTTTCAAACACAGATGTCGCTATATTATCATGCTTTTCGTGTTCGGTTTGGGTTGTTACATTAAGCTCCATTATATTTGCTCTGGCTAAATTACTTACGTACCTCATGATTTGTTAAAATTTTCAATTGAGTCAAAATGTGCTTTACTTTTGATAATTTGTAAAGCTGGGATAAAAAAAACAGCGAGGTACAGCAGTAAACTTTGAATAACGTAATCTGAAAAATTGAACAAAATGTTTCATCATTATACAGTAATTAAGAAACAGTTTTTGGTGATTACTCATGCAGTCTTTTTCTTTCTTCTTTTTCGAAAATTTGTTCGTCTATTCGTGATCGTTTCCTTGTGGGCTTCTTTGCATTGGGTGTTGCTTTGATAGCCATGTTACGACGGCTTGAAATGATGAGTGAAGAGGAGATTTACTTGTAGAACGCAGGTGTCGCTCCTATATTCTTTTCTGCTAGTACAGCATTCGAAAATATACAGTACAGTATAAGTACTGTAGTATTGGTTCGGGCCCATCCATGTTTATGAGTGTTGTATATTGTGATCTTTTCTTTTTTACTGTAACGAAAATTGATTCGACGAGCAGAGAAATGCTAATCAATTTTGTGGGACTTTTTTTCTGGCGGGTTCTATTTTCTAATTGAAGAGAAAATGAGAGTATATATAGAAAAACATCGTCCGTGTTATCAATTAAATAGATTTTCTTTTACCGATTAAATTTTTTGAATCGGCAAATGATGTATTCGAATTGCTGACAAAGACAAAAATTCAAATGCTCATCGAACTTTCTGGTGACAATATTCCAGATTCCGCAATAATTAAAAACATACTCATCTTCGTAAGTTTTGTTTCAAAAAGGTGGAATTTGATCACTCTTTATATATTATACAGTGCATTCTTGAATATGAAATGCTGTGAAGAGAGCTTGATTCCATCTAGGATGGAATTAGAAATGAGAATAATGAGAAGACGCTCGCTCAGTTCTTCGCTGATTCTGAATAAAAATTGAAAAGTTTCCATTTTTTCCCCTCGGTTATCTCGCAACATTTTCGGAAGCCCGAGGTCATTTTCCCGGCGAATTTTCCTCGAAGAAAAACAGCGAATGTCCTTCCTTTCTTATTTCTCCGGCTCATTAAAGCCACCCTCGTCGAAGTCCAAGTTAATGATCAATTTGCGGCGACAATTGGGAATGATTTAATGGCGTTACATGAGACGGCAATGAACATTCGTGGTCAGTTTTTATTTATTTCTTCTTCATCGCAGAACCCGACATGATTCTTGATTGTGTTTTGTCAGCCGAATTGGAGAAAGTTTCACAAAAAATGCGCCCACAAACGAAACATTGGCGAAAGTTTCAATTGATTTCCGTAAACAACACTTGAAAGTGTTTTTTTTTTCTTTATGGCATGAGGAGAAAGGAAACCCTCCTAATGAGCTTGTCACATTTTGCAAATAAACTCGTGTCTCCTTCCATGCAAAATAACCTGAAATTTCGTGAAGGTAATGAGTTATTTTTCTCGACCGATGCGGTAGTAAAATTTCTTCAACTGATATAAGCAGCAGTTTTCGGTTTGAGTCTCATCATCACGTGGAGATTTTAAATGGGAAATTTAGCTCGGGACTCTTGAGTGAAGTGGGGAAAATAACAGCCTCAGGGTTATTTTTAAGGATTCCCGATAAGTTTCGCCTTCGAAATGGCTTATTTTCATGGTGCTGTGGTTTCGCATTCCGTTTTCAAGGCACCAACACGCTTTTTGATACCATTTACCTTTTTTCCGGATCAGTTCCTCACCGAAGTTTTTGATTATGAAGGAAGTAAACTCATTTTATTGAGGAAATAAAATTCCGAGGAGGGGTCATTTCGTGGGGGAAAATCGATATGTTTTCCCATCTGAGCGGGAATTCTGTTGAGAAATGGTTTTGCCTCCTGGGGAGAAACCAATTGTTGCACCGAAGCTTTTTGGCTGAACGATTGTTTTAATTTCGGGATTCCAGCGGATTTTCCTTTTTTTTAAAGTAATTTTCTATAAAATGCTCGAACATTTTGCCAATTTGTTTCGGTCCTATTTTTAAATTCTCGTTGGATGGACGGTTCTTCTCGCGCACTGGTGACCCGGGTTGAAAATGAGATGCTTTAAAACTCAAATTGAAATTTTGAGAAGACAACTTAATTTTAAAAGCGCTTCACATCGCTTCAGATTCACGGCATCGTCTGTATTTTATTCGAAAATGTTCAATCCTTGCTCCTGTAATTTCCTTAGTATTTAAATTTAGATTTTCTGTCCGAGTTTCACAAAGTTTTTGAGACGATAAAAATTTTAAAGGCAGTTGAATGATCTGTTGCTAATTGTTTCGTGATTCCATCAACTAATCCTCGGGTTAATTATCCAAATCAAAGCAGATAACAGACAAGTAGACAATTCGTACTCTTATACTCCAGACAAAAGAAGACGCTTTCAACGCCCCCAGGGAATTTAAAAAAAAAAAAATCATTCTCCTGTGTGGAAAATCCTTTGTGTCAGAAAGCGATGTCTATTTTTCATTCAAAGCCCTTAGAGTAGGCGTTTCTTTGCTTTGTCTCATCATCGAAAAGCTTTTTTCAGTTCGGAATAAATCAAACTTGATGAAGGTGCGACAGACGCTTCCTGAGGAGTGATTTGTCGTCTATGTCTTCGCTGTGAACAAGTACTTGTTATTCTCCTTTTGAGTCATTTGTCAACTCAGCAAGCGACGACATTATTTCCTCGTGCTCATAAACAATTAGATTAATGACAGTGTCTCAAACATGGCGACATTCTGAGGATAATCATCGCGAGAGAGAGAGGAAATAAGTGCAGCACAATAGACGACCATTCGTGTGCGCTTCCTGCATTATTGTTCTAATTTGCATTGTGCCAATCTTAGGCGAAGTACATTCAATACTGTAAATGTGTGTCTGACTTGAATGCCATTATTAACGTGAAGCATTTTCAATTTTCACAGTGATTTAATTAAGGTTCACTGAGACGTTCACTCATTTTACTGCGACACTTTTTGGTACAACATTTTTAAATACTGTAATTCGGAAAAGATATGCGTTAACCAGCGCTTGAATAACAAGATTATATCTACGAAAATCTATTTTATTTTTCACGGCTTTTTTCTTTTTGTGCTCTAGTACTAAATCCATGTTTTTTTACAACTTAATTTTTGAACCTTAATTTACGCCAATTTATAGTTGAACAAAATAAAGAACCTTGATTGCGTCTCTATTTATTTTCCGGATTCAAGTGACTCATTCAAACACAACTAACCTTCACAAGTATTCTATTAAATTTACAACTAAATTAATGCTTGCCTTGTCGGGATTTTCCTCGCACGAAAAGATTATTTCCTGATATCTCACGCAGGTGTCGCATGCAGCACAACATTCCGAGAATAATCCCATCCAATAAGATAAAACTAAAGCATCAGAAATAGAAACAATCCAAATGAATACAATCGAACCGAAATCGGATGCTGTGATGTGTGCAAAATATGCGAGCGACATCTGTGCACCACTAAATAAGATCACCGAGTTACGGACATGGGCAATGAAGTTAAAATAACCAATTAAAAAGAGATCATCGTCTCTTTCGAACAGCTGATGAAGTCAATGCGTTTTTCGCATGTTTTTCAAAGAAAGTTGCGACATTTGTTTCAGTTCACGATATTGCGTGATAGCGGAAATGGGAACAAAGCTGGCATCTGTGCGCGCGACGCTGCATTTAATACTTCGTTTTTTTTTAATTTAAAATATAAAAAAGAAGCTGGATGATGTTTTAGGGAATATAATATGGAATTATTTGTCTTTTCAAGGGCGTTCCGCACTAGAATGTGACAACGTAACAAAAATCCGCCCTTTGCTGGGGGTGAGCAACAAGTACTTTTCACCAACTATCCTTGACTGAGACACGTTTTAAAGTCCAAATCAGGGCTCTATGGTGAAATAAAAACCCGTGTTATATTCTTGTTTCGGTGTTCCATCCTCCAACGTGTATTTTTCTGGAATGTTTTTAGTCTTGAGAATAATTAAATCACTTCCTTGTTGTCCGGAGGATAACGATTTTTTTATTTACTACAGTTCCGGCATCTTGCCCCATTTTCATTGTGTTGGTGTTCTGCTTTATTCACAAATGTTGAACTTTTACCGTTTATTATTGTTTCTTTAGTTCGAGGAATCGTAACTTTTTTCTAGTGAGAGTAGAATCTTTTTACTGAATCTTTTTATTTTTTATTTTTTGGAATCTTTTTAACTGGTTTCATGAGTTGGAAATACTGTACTGTATTGCATCACGGTTTCCAGGTAAATCGTGCGCTAATAATTAAAGCCCTGTTTTGCGGGCATACAATTTTTGCATTTTGAATTTTTTTAAACAAGCATTTTTTACGAAGTGAACCTAATATTTGTTTTTATCCGTTGTGTAAATTCAAGCGGGAAAAAAAATCCTCGATGCAGGTTCGCGATGTGTCAAGAATTTATTTCTTCCCGCGGCATTTTTCCTTGATGGACGCTCAACAGCATTTTCAGTTCTGTTCATGGCATATTTCAATGCGAAGGTATTTCAAAATGCCTCTTGTTTAGGTCAAATTGAACTTTTAAAGAAAGGTATTGATTTCGTACGACCGTGCCTTGAATTTTATTCTTTTTTCAGTCGGTGAAAATTCGCGACGGATTCGGTTACTGATAGATTTCCGAAGCAGAGTTCACGGGGATTTTTTCCAAAGTTTTCTTTCCCTGCTAAAAAAAAAAGAATGAAAATTCAAATCTTACTCGTTCTGCAATTTTCACACCATCAAAGACGAGGATTTGACACGAATTTCCGAAAGCAAACATTTGATTCGAATGTAAGTTGCTTCCAAATTAATTTGACCCAAACCTCTGGACACAAGATAAATCTTTCGAAATGTGCTCAAGAAAATATCGCCGTGTCAAGATTGCCGGTATTAAAGTAAATACCGAGAGCAAAAATGTCGCGAAGAAAGCATGACGGAAGAAGAACCAATTCGGAGCAAAAGAAAATCAATGCCGTAAATAAAACATTCGAAATTAAGAACTCATTTTCTTGGAGAATGACAGTGGAAAACGAAACGTCGCAATCGTAAAATTGAAGGAAGAAAAATCGAATCGGAAAATTATCCAGAAAGTTCGTTTTACTGGTAACCGAAGATTCACTGTTTCAAAAATACCTATAAAAGAGTCAGTATAAAATAATTATACCGAATATACCCTTGTGAATATGTTGAATCATGTTTAGGAAATTGGAAAAAAATGATATACACTGAATTCAAGTTATATTTTCCCCCCAGACATTTTCTCTCAACTCCCACTGAAACAATTTCAAAATTCAAATGCTGGTCTTTCTCGTTCGGCTTTTTTCTCTCTTTTAAATCAGCATGACCCAAGTCCAAATTTCTGGCAACCCATTGAATATAAGTTTTTGAAAGCCCACGTTAAAAAATAATTCTGGCATCTGGTCAAGCTCAGCGCGAATTTCATTTCTAATTGTAAACCGGCGCGTTTGTTCCCTGTTAAAACCCGGGCTCGGATCCGGTTTCAAACAGCTGGCCAACCGGAATAATTCCTGAAAAGAGGAAGGCCCAACCCTCTGGTCGTTTGAAACTTATTCCTTTCTTTGTTGGAAACCAAAAAACCATCCCTGGTCCATTCACAATTAAAAGACCTTGGAGTTCCGGAAACGAGTGAATTTCAGTAGAACAAATACAGTGAGACCCCGAGATGCGGACGTAATTGGTGCATCAGGAGTGTTCCCAAGTTGAAATGTCCCTTAGTCCCATAGACTTACATTATATAATTTTTAATTGGTGTTTTGTGGAAGAATTATTCTTCAGAATTCCATGAAAAAAAATTTTTGCCACTTGAATTTGATTCAGTGAATATTTTTTCAACTCAATGAGAACATTTGGAGCATAGAATAGTGTATATCTGTACTGTACATTGAAATGTTGACATCCACAAAAATAACATTCAGGTGAAAAAAAAATGTAGAAGTCCCACTATGCTTGAGGTAATTTTCTAAAATTAGCTAAATGGATGGTAATTTGGTGAGAAAAATGCCCAAGAAATTTTCTTATATCAATTTTAGTGTTGGAAATATCTGTTTCTTGCTATTTCGCCTGAAATTTATTTGCAATTTTATCGCAAAATGTCCCTATGTTGAGTCAGTGTCCTCATGTCAGGCCTTATTTATTGATTTTTTTCTGGGAAAACAAGTGTCCCTATGTCGAATTGTCCGCATGTCGAGGCGTCCGCATGTGGGGGTCCCACTATGCAGTACCTTTTATGCATTGTGGAAGATGGTTGGGAAAATGTGACGTGAGATTCAAGCAGTGATTGATTTCGAATCATCTGTTTACAGAGAATCGTGATTCTTTAGTGAATGAAATCTAGGTGAGAAAATAAACTGTAAATTTCCGGGCAGTGATGAAAATATGTCCGCAAAGAAAATTTACTGCTTGAAATTAATGTTAAAATTTGATTCAGTCTACAATCACATCTCCGAAATTTTACAGAAACGCCAGTTGCGTAATTCTTATTACGACACAAATGAAATTAAAGAGAGACTCGGATGAAAAATGCAGTGGTTGTACACAGATCCTTTGGGATTTAAAAACATGCGCAGGTGAATGGCTTGGTTGAGTAATGAAGGAAAAACAGGAACCAAAATGCAAATTTACGGGGTTTTTGATGATATAGAGATTTTGTTGTTTATGACTGAGTATTTTTATTTTCTACTGTTGCTTCTCATTTCAGTTCCCTAGTTTTATTCTAGATTTGCGGTATTTTATTCTGCGGTCGTATTTTCTCGTGGTGCCGTAAAACTCTTCATTTTTATTGCGCTTGAATAAATTGCAATTGATCGACATTTTTTCTTTTGTATCGTGTTATTATGTTTCTATTTTTCTGAAACTGATGGGCTACAACTTTTTTTCCCGGAATCGAAATAAGTACAATTAAAATTTAGAATAAGACCTACCCTCCAACATCGCCATATAAAAATGCCGTAAAACCTTATTACAGGAGTTGTTTTCTCTAGTCTAGACTCTAATAGAGTTACTCAATTTTATTCGACTGTTGGCGCAATAGATTTCTCAGCCGTAGACTTTATAGCATTAAATGGTTTTCAGTTTGCAAAGATGGCAGCACAGTGAGAATGCGCAGGTGAATGGCTTGGTTGAGTAATGAAGGAAAAACAGGAACCAAAATGCAAATTTACGGGGTTTTTGATGATATAGAGATTTTGTTGTTTATGACTGAGTATTTTTATTTTCTACTGTTGCTGCTCATTTCAGTTCCCTAGTTTTATTCTAGATTTGCGGTATTTTATTCTGCGGTCGTATTTTCTCGTGGTGCCGTAAAACTCTTTATTTTTATTGCGCTTGAATAAATTGCAATTGATCGACATTTTTTTCTTTTGTATCGTGTTATTATGTTTTTATTTTTCTGAAACTGATGGGCTACAACTTTTTTTCCGGAATCGAAATAAGTACAATTAAAATTTAGAATAAGACCTACCCTCCAACATCGCCATATAAAAATGCCGTAAAACCTTGTTACATGAGTTAAAAGAGATCAGATCTGAGATTATCTCAATGAGTTAAAATAAGCTGACAACCGCGTTATCTAAAGAGTCGGCATCTGAAATATCGTAATTTACCAAAAGTCAAACGTTTCTACCGTCGTGTCACTCTCCTCCACATGTGGACACCTCGACATGGGGACAATTTGACATAGGGACATTTATTTTTCAATAGAAATATTATAAAAAAAGGCCAGACGTAGGGACACTGACTCAACTTGAGGACATAGCATGATGAAATTGGCAATATATTTTAGGAATGTTGACTTTTATTAGGCTTAATTGCAAGAAACAAATATTTCCAACCCTAAGATCTATGTAAGAAAAGTCTTGGTACTTTTCCCATCCATTCAGCTAATTGAAAAAAAATTACCTGTGAAACAGAGGGACTTCCTTCTCTTTTTGTGACTTGGATGTTATTTTTACATATGCCAACATTTCAATGAACTGTGAAGTGGTATACTATTCAGTGCTCAAAATGTTCTTATTGGGTTGAAAAGATATTCACTGAATCAAGTTCAAGTGGCAAAATTTTTTTTTTCATGGAATTCTGAAGAATATTTCTTCCATAAAACCCCAATTAAAAATTATATCATGTAAGTCTATGGGAAAACAAGACTCGACATAGGGACAATTCAACTTAGTGCACCAATTATGTCCGCATCTGGGGGTCTGACTGTATCTCGTGAATAATTTTTCATTTTGTGAACATAGTGTGCAGTAAAGTTTCTCTCGTAGACCTAGCTCAAACACAAAACAATTTTTACAATATTTTTTTGGCATCCGCGGAGCCCCTGAGAAATTTGTGACGTGCCCCAAGGGGTTCCCCAATAAGTACAGATAAAGAAAAGACATGGTTTTGACCTTTGAGGCTTGGCCACTTTTGCGGTCGACTTGCGAGTAATTCTTCTCGAGACTGGGGATGAAGTGTTCTTGTCACAGAACCCGACAGTGACGTCGTGTCGACTGTCGCTTTAGTGTCGACCTGAGACGCACGTGCAAGTATCGAGGGTTCAGTGCACCTGACTCTTAAGGACATTCCTGAACCCTGTTGAACTCCCTGTACAAGTCTGGGCCCTTTTTCTTTGTCCTGCTGTGAGCAGGAACAGATGCTGGACTAACAATAGCAACAAGGTGAAAATTTCAATTTTTTGGAGTTCAAGTTTGCTTCAAAAGCTTTTTTCTTTGTGTGCTTCCAACTACAGTAAAACTGAGTCAAAATATTTCACCTGAACTCGCGAGAAGAGATGATTAATTTATGATTTGATTTTTTAATTTTTTTTTTGAAAGTACACTGGCTTCAGGAAGTTACTGAGCAGAAAGATTTTGTGAAATATGAGATGAATATATTGATTTCTTTGTCCGTTTTAATCCCGACTTTCTTTCATGCATGAGTTCTTGCGCAATATCGAGTCGCCAGACTTTAACCGCTCTAAGAATACATTTTAGTCACAAAAATATAATTTATTATTGTGGGTTTTTCGTCTCTTGATTCATGTTACTTGTGGCTTTTCACGTGGTGTGAAACTTTGATAAGTCTAGCGAAATGATCTCTTGAGTTGATTTTTCAATTGGATAGATCGTCGGGAGATTTCATTTTCTTTTCACTCGAAGTTGTTTTTGCGCTGATAAACGCATAAAATATATATAAAATTTATAAATTACATAAGGTAAAACGTTTTCCGCCTTTTAATTAAGGTTACATTTTAAAATCATTCCCTGCCTTCCGTTTCACCTTGGATTTTTCAATGCACGAACTACTGACTTTTTCGCTGGGAATTACCGTTCAGTGTGTTTTAAATGTCGGAAAAGTTAAAAACTGAGAAAAATATCTGCGATTGATATTTCTTATGGTTGTGTTACGAAGTTTGCAGAATTTTCGAGCCAAGATCGTTTCAATGATAGTAGAATAAAATTAAAGCCAGCAGTTTCATAATTAAAACCTTCCACCGACGCTAAGTTATTTTTGTTGTTTTTAAGTTGCATAATGCTTTGATGATGAATGTGGACCTTGCGTTTCAGCCAAAACTCGAAAATGCGATCTTTGCCAATCCAGATCATTTTAAAAGCCAACCGAAATTTTGCGGAAAAGAATCGTTGTCCGTGTTCGCATATATTAGAGACTGGATTTTCACGACTCCGTGAATCGCAGCGTTGGTGTAAAGCTGAGCAAATTCATTTCAAGCTTTTCCTAAATTTCATACTTTTGAAATTTCTGTAATGTGAATTTCACGATTTCAAGGTGCTTTTGTTTACGCCAAGCTCAATGTGGAAGAACAATATTTATATGCCAGTATTTTCAGAATTTATTTTATTGTTGACTTGCTCGCTTTGATTTCCAATGCGTTGATGATGAATGTGATCATCCTTGTGTTTCGCTCAGGGATCAAAAACAAACTATTTTCCAATGTGAATCATTTTGAAAGACAATTTAAAAGTTGTAGAAAAAAAATCGTCGTCGGTGTTTGCGAATTAAAGACTGGAAGTTTTAACGATTCTGTGAGAACAAATTAATTCGTTTGCTTGATTCATTTTTTTTATTTAATTTCTGTGATGTGAATTTTATTACTATTCCGATGAGCTTCTGTTGATGTCCATGCGAGGTCATGTCTGTGTTTCTTTAAAATTTTGATAGCAGGAAAAAAGGTTATTCCATGGTAGGAATTCCATTTCCGAGATTCTTTTTCTGTTTCAATGCGGGCGACCTTTTGTTAATCTAGAATCCTTGTGAGCCCTTTGATGCTGGGTTTCGTCTGAGAAATGTTCAAATCATGGCGTGGGTTCGGGTGGTATTTTGACAATCAAGGCACACGGGTTTATTGTTCATATTTTATTTATTATAAGCCCTAATTAACCTCGTTCACTGTTCAACCCTCCGAAGGCAAAAGAGTGGAAAGAAAAGAAGGACCTCCTGCAAAATAACTAGGTTCGGAGTGCATCAACGACTACGTTGAAGTGGACGATTAAATTTTTATTTTTATTTGGGAAGTAATTGTTTCTCCACGTGTGTGTAGTGAAAAGCTATTAGTTGGTTCCGCGATTTCCACTTCCCATGGCAAATTGATGTCGTTGATTTCCTGATGTTTATTTTTTATTCTTGCAAAACAGAATTGACGCGGCTTGGCGATTTTTTTAATGCTTGATCGATATTGAGGAAGTGATAATTGGAAATTTGCGGGTTTTTTAAAGCTTGAAATTTAATCCCATAGTTTTTTTTTCTTCGGTCGACTGAGTTTTTCAGCGAGTTGATCAATCTTCGACGGAAAAATGCCTGTGATTCAACTAAAGTATCTAAAATCGCATTTCCGGGAGGTTCTAAAGAAAATTGTTGACCTCGAATTCATTGAAAACGTTGTCCTCTGTAATTTCGAGTACAGCTATGAATACTTTTTCAAATTTCACGAATCACGTGTTCCTGTTTATATTTTTTCTAGCCTTGAGAGTTTTTAAATTTCGAAGAGTCGTTAAATCACACACAATCTGGAGCAGTATTCTATTGCGCTTCACAAGGACATCGGGAGTTTCACGCGAAGTTGGTTTTTAAAATTATTCTTGTTTCTTTGCTCGTATTATTGACGGGAATCCCATTTAATTTCAAGTCATGAAATTATTTTTTAAATAAAGGTTTTATTTTGTATAAAAAAAGGAAAAGTAGTTAATCAGCAAGACTTGTGACTCTTAAATTATGAAAACAAAAAATTCGGGATTGTTTCGTGCGATGAATATGTTGAATTTTGGAGAGACACACTTTTTTTGCTCGTTTTTTTTTTTTTTTAGCCTAAGACATCGATAATTCTGTCCTCATCCTAAGTCGTGCGAGAAGAAAATATAATTTATTTCATAACTGGAATAATTCTCATTTTCTTTGCCACCCTAACAAGAAAGGCGTGGGAAAATTCCAAAAAAATTCTCATGCAATCATTAATACATTTGTACTGCACAGCCTTGTGCGTTATTCAAAGGCGCGTGTAACTAGGACATTTTTTCGTTAAAAAAAAATCCCTCTGCATTCAAAAAAGAGCACATGACGATTTGAAGTAGGATTTTTTTCATCGGGGCATATTGAGACGATGATGAATTGATGAATTGAATTGGATTCGTTATTATTCATGTGGAACCCCTATTTATTATTTTTGATATGTGATAGCTTGAAATTGGGCGACTATTTTCTGGTCCAACTCGTGCTATTTTCATTCTTTCAGCTTGATTTATCTTCGCGTTTCCAAAAACACAAGTTCTGATTAAACCTTGAAAAATCCTGCTGGTTCAGTAAAATGAGCATTCTCAATACTATATAAAAAAAACCACACTGGAAGCCATAATTTCAAGAAATGAGCTTTTCTCCATATAAAAATCCGTTGTGCCTCCGAAAAAGTTGTGGGGACAGGAAACCCCATCCCGGAATGCCCTTAAGCGTTTAACCTTCCCACCCATTGGAACCGTTACCCGGGTCTCGGAACCGGGGCTATAATACCTCAGTTCATGTACCTCAGTACAGTAGGTGCTGTAGCCCGGTAAAAAAAAAAACTTCCGAACAAAAAGCGCCCTGAACAATTCACACCATGCTTTGAATTTTATTTTTTTTTTCAAGTACGATTTAAATATTGACGGAAGGAATCGGAGTCGATATGTTTGTGCATTATTCGAGACTGATGGGTTTTAAGGGTTCCGTAAGTTGCGATTGTTGGTGTACGTGAAGCTGAACAAATCCATTCCAGGCTTTCCTTGAATTCATAAGTTTTCAACATTTTTGTGATGTAAATTTTAATTATTTTTTTTTTTTGCTATGGGTTTCTGCTCATGTTCATCCGAGGTCGCTTCTGTTTTTTCGAAATAACTTTTGTGATGACGGAAAAAAATATTGTGCCATGATTGAACACCATGAAGTGTCGAATTAATTGCGATTTTTGCACGCTTCGCACATTTTCTGAAGCAACTTATGGATTTCTTCCCCAGCGAATACCTATTTCGGCAAATTCACGAAAAATGATGACCTTACGAAGACGGTGTTGAACAAATTCTGCTTCGCTTTGGTAAAACTAAACGTAACTTTAATTTTGAAGTACTATGCATCAGTATTTCGCTCTCTTATATAGTGGCTATAATAAGAGGGGTTTTCTTACTTGATGCATTTTTAAAATTCTACTGCACCATCTTCAGAAGAATTTTTCCTCAAGTTTCAGGAAGTTGTAACAATACAAATAAAACATAGCAGCTTTATTTGATCTAGGAATGTTATGTATTTGATACAAAAATATTGTCTAAAATGATTTTCTGTTTATAAGATACTTTACTTTTGGTCCTATAAAAGTCTTTACCCATATTACAGGGGTTCTCAACAAAAATTGTTTCTGGTCTTTTGTGCATTTTGGTGGTACCTTGCAATTCGGCCCTATTTTATTGCCAAACTAGGGTTGATTTTCAAATCGGTCAAATTGTGAGACACTCCATGAAATTTAAACATATGAGTTTAAAAAACGCACAAAATGGCCAAAGCAGGTCAAATTTCAGGGCAAGGTTTCAATTGCAAGTCAACCTCCCTGAAAATTTGGCCATCAAAGTGCAGGAGGTTGAATTGCAAGGTACCACCTGTAGAGACAGTCCACACCTGTATTGCAAAATTTTTTAATATATCCAGGTATGGCTTGTGTACTGAAGAGGGTACTTTCCTGTTATCTCAGTACTTCCTTTTCTGTTATCTCTGTACCTGCCCTCTCACCAATTCAACCTGACCTAACCTAACTTCACCTAACCGCCTCCCAAAATCAGTTTCTGCTTTCTTATATGTTAATTAAAAGATATTTGTAACTAACGTAACCTGACCTAACGTAACTTTACCTAACCACCTCCCAAAATCAGTTTCAGCAGAATGCAGAAAAATAAAATTCACAGTTTCTGGTTGAACTTGTCCTAAAGATTTGTCTGGATGGTAGCGCAGTCTAGGAATGAGGTACAGAGATAACAGGAAAGTACCCGGAAGAGACACCCAGCATACTTGGATTTCACCTGAATTTCACATTGGCAAAGCACAACAGCATGCATTTTTCTTCAATCCTGTTTCTTTTCTTCAGTGTCCATTTTGAACCGGCGCTTGTTTTCCTCCTTACGGTAACCGTTTGCGGGTTCCCCCGAGGAATGCACCAACTGGAAGTGCCTTTCCTTCCGGGTCCCAGCATGAAAATTCCACATCCGGAAGCCAGCTGGCCGGAATCAAAAGTTGGGTGTCCATCCCTGTCTTAGACACTAAACTTGACGACGGTTGGGGGACAGTAAATGAGGAACTGGTCCGGGGTGAGGAAAGAAAGGAAGGAAGGAACCGGCCAGTAAATCTGAGGACGGAACTTTTGGGGGAAACTATAGTCATTTATCCATGACGGCTTTGTTTTATGGTCTCGGCGGTTTTAAGGTCAATGGATGCAGGAGTTGTTCATGAAGAATCGATTATTAGCCTGGGTCAGGCAGCTAGTTTTGGGTTATGATCGAATTTACGTCTTCATGCCTGGAATGGAACTGCTGTGCTGTAGTCTTGATTTTCCAAGAACCCGTTTCCATCAGCGAATTACTGCACCATATTAACTCATGCACCTTTTTTCAAAAAAAAGGGGGAAGAAAAGTAGGGTGCTTGTTGTACAAGGGTATATAAATTAAAAATTGAGGTGCAACGCTTTTGATAAGGAAAATCATGAAACTGGTGCATGTCATGCGCAGGAGTCTTTGTAGGGGACAAAAAGATGAAAACCACATTTTTTAAACTAAAAATTTTTTTTTTCATCAAGATAATATTAGTATGGCTATACAGTACTGTAGGGACCTTGATGAAAAATATTTTCATAGCAACGCTTTGTATAATAAGATGCTTATGTCATGCTTTTTTATGCATGAAGCCCCACTACACAAACTAAATAGTCACAAGAAAAGTAAAGTCATTGTCATGTTGCCTAAGAGCACCTCCTACAGTAGCCACAGATGCAAGATTGGCATTCCAAGAACAATTCTTCATAAACCCTAACCAATTTTAATCTCTTGAAATTAAAATTGAACCTTCAAGTTGAAGGGACTGAAAAAAGTTGAGTGTTTGAGTAGCAGACTTTGGCTTCATTTGGGTAAGTTATAATCAATGGAAATTTGTTTCTGGCCAGATGCATTGTTTGTGGATGTTATATGTGCAAGAAGATGCCTATTCTCTTTTGGAAAGCGCACAGAAAATAATTTACACATGTTCCAAAGCTTTGCTTTCTGGAAAAGGTGTTCTAAAGTTTAGCTCCAAGTTTAATTTTAAAAAGGCCTTGCAAGTTCAACCAAAAGAAGATTTGACCCAAACAGTTTTGATTTAAGGAACAGAAAATTGCACTGGACTTGGCAACAGGTTAACTAGATGTTCTAATTAGGGAGGTTTTTGAATTTTGAAGGGCCAAGTCCCATTTTGTGGCTTTTAAAAGAAACAAAAACAATAAAGTACCACACACACTCAAGTCAGTTGCACACCAAGGTTTTTAATCGAAAATTCTTATGAAATTGTATCCCCAAGTGAGACACACACCCAATTTTTAGTGACCCCTATAACTGCAATTTTTCATGAAATAGAATGCACAATGTCAAATTCAGACATCAATTTGACCTGAATTCAATTAATTTCAATTTTCCCACAAAATATGTTTTTCTGATAAAATTGGTCCAAACTTTCCAATTGGAATCAATCCTCTTCTAAAACTTTTAAAATAGATGTACAGTAACCTACAAAGCAAACCCCTTTTCCCTCTCAAATTTTCCCCTTGTTGTGACTCTAATACAACAGCAATATTTCTAAAATAAGAGCAACCAAGCTGGAATTTATAGACATGAATTTAACCTGAAGTGAATTAATTTTCAATTGGTTGCATAAAAATGAGTTTTTTCTCTGGTCAAAATTGCTTCAAAATTTCCCATTTGAATCAATCATGATGTCCATTTAAAGTTCTAAAACTTTTTGAAAAACTTAAACCCACCTATGAAACGCACACCCTTTTCTCTCTCAAACTTGGGGAAAAAAAGATTTGTGGTACTCCAGTAAATGAAGTACTGTACTGCAGTCCCAGAAAGTAGTAGAATAGGGAGGGGGAGGGAAGTAATGCAGCTCGCCTTGGCGCCTGTGCCACAGCAAGCGGAGACCCGCGCTTGCGGGGGCCTTGAACTGGTTCTCGGGCTCACCCAGAGCCCCTGTCTTTCCCTCCTCACACACCACCCCAACGAGCTCTGGTTTGCGCGGCCCATGAGTCTGGTGTCCGGGTTGCCCATATGGTTTCAGTCACTGGCCGACAAGCTTCTGAGTAAGTGACTGGGGTGAATGAGTCAGTCCTTTATCCAAGCAGAGCAGTTGTCTCACCTTATTGACAACCCACCCCCTTTGTTTCTGCGCGTGTTGGGCTGAGTGAACATCAGGGACTCTTTCGCTGCTGAAGAGGGATGTTGAAACCCAAAAATCGGGACCGGAGTTGTCGCTGTTGATACCCATCGGCTGTGCGGTTGGTCGGAAAGATTGTTGAAACCAGTTTTCGTGCATCTCTCTCGTGGTTCATCCTACCGTGTCCATCAAACGTGTAATTAGCCACTAAGGGGGGATTATGGTGATGAGGTTATGCTTGCCTTTTCGTTGTACAGGTTATACTCAAGATTAGAGCAGTGTTAGAAGTAAGACTCTCTGGACAAGGATTCCACGTACAGCGCATCTCTCGGGCCCTGGGAGACACGCTTTGAATGTTTCAGCCTTTACTTTTGTTCCCCAAAATATTCTTGGCATTAATTATAAGTGTTCCCTGCACATTAGCTGTGAATACAATCCATAAAGTGTTCGGTGAAACATTTGGAAGGATGTACTGTATATAGACATTCATGCTGATGTTTCGAAGTACAGTACAGTACTGTTGTGGCCTGTGGTTTGGATGGATTAGGCGAAAGTCTGAACTCCTGTGGTGTATGGGATGTATTTGGGAATTTTCTTCAAATTCAGATGCATCTATTGTACAATACTGTAGATTCTGTCTCTGCAAATGCCAGAACTTCCCCATTGCAATAGAGTTCGACTTTCATGAGCGTCCTCAGTGTCCCATACAGGTATGAGTGTTTTGGTTGTTCAAGTCTGTAGATGTTACTAGCAACTTCTGTTTGTAAAATAACTTTTTGGATTCTCTTAAGACAAGTTGAAATAATTTAAAGCTTGGGGATTTTAGTGAGTTCATATTTGAGAAATCTGGTTTGGCAATCTTTGGATGTGCGGAGATTGCATGTTATGTTTGCCTCTGTTGATAAAGTTGAGGAACCATGACTTAATATTTTCATAAAAGTGTGTTGAGAGATATTCTGACGCATTAATTAAGTGCGTTTTTTCGAGTAGCGTTCCGATTTATGAGAAAAAAGCAGCTAGCCGGAAATTATAGTATTGTACAGTACAGGATAGTTTTTCGAACTTGATGAATATGAGTAATATCTTGAGAGTTTATTTCTCGTAAAATTAAATTTCCCCAAAGATTTTTTCATCGCGGATCACAGCAGTCAAAGTGTCAAACGTTCCCCTCAAAGCACGTTTCAAAATATTATTTTCTATTATCATTTCTTTGACGATTCCCGTGACATTTTCAACGGCTCGTTTTGTCCTCGGACGATTAATCACCGTACCATTCCATCATGATCAAAATCAATTCCCAGAATATATATACTGACTTTTAAGAGTGATACCCGCAGATCTATAGCGCCTCAAGGACTACGTAGATAAACACATGTACTAATGGACGGCAAACACAATTACGGCTTTACTTAACTCATTGACTCGCGTAAAATCGTGGCACACGAAAATCCTGGAACGGCATAACGCATTGTTTCCTCGAGTGCTCGCGAAACCCCGGGGGAAAAGATAAACTCAACGTTGCGCAACATTCGCAAGCCAGTCAATGAGGTCATGTCAGGTGCGCATGTTCTCTTCCTTTCCTCCATGTTCCTTTTTTCTTTTTTTTGTTCTTCGTTGACACGAAAAACGATACACATTATGTGATTTCGGTACAGTGGTGTTGTTGAAGAGAGCGTTGAAAGAAAGTTAGCGGCGAATGTGCGACACTTCCGGCGAGAATCGGGTCGTTTCCGCGACGATGAAACGCTCATTTGCATCCCTGAGCTGAATCTGACCTGAGATCCGAATGTGGTCTTGGGAAAGCCGGGCCGGGGCCTCTGATGGCCATCGGCGAAGGATCAGTACCACAGGGTCGTTTCCGCGACGATGAAACGCTCATTTGCATCCCTGAGCTGAATCTGACCTGAGATCCGAATGTGGTCTTGGGAAAGCCGGGCCGGGGCCTCTGATGGCCATCGGCGAAGGATCAGTACCACGTATTACTACGACTACGATGGTACGTTTTTGACACTTGGTTGCGATTTTTCTCTGGGACGACATTTTGTCTTCGTGACCTCTCATGTTGTGGCAAACAAGCTTAATGCGTTGAATTTAGAAAGAATTTTAAATAATTGAGATGATTTCATTTCTCGGAAGCTTTGAATGTATGGAGTGGGTGGAAACTGAGTTACAAAATTTTTACTGTACGCAATTCACGAATTCTTCGAATTTCGTACCTAGCCCATGAAAAGTGATTGGTGAAACGGTAAATTGTAAAAGCAGGAAGGATATGATTTGCAAGATTTGTTGCGTACTTGCGTACGTGTGAGTAAGTTTGATGCAATATACTTGAAGTACTCTTTAGAATAAAGGGAATATTGTAACAGGTTTTACACTATTGAACTGAACAGCATGTTGGTTGAAATTTGTTCCGTGCTGTAGTTTTTCCTAAAAGTTGGTACTATATGAATTATGTGTTCCATTTGAACGTGAATATGCAAAAATGTAATCAAAAAACAGTTTTTAAAACTGAGATAGGGTCGTATGCTATATTAAAAAAAATAGGATGCGATTTCCTGACGATCAGCGTAAATGTTCAGAAGCAGCCGTGTTCAATTTATTTTTAATCACCCCATCCCGACAAGAAATCGAAATCATGTTCAAGCTCTTGATTATGCCTTCATTAAGATTTTTTTTTACGACGCACTAGCTTTCTTTCTCGTAAGCTCCGAGTTATTTTTTTTTCTTTGGAGGAAGAAGAATCTGGTGGTCTTGTTACAAAATGCTTCTAGACTTCCTTGAACCTATGCACATGAATTGTCCAGAGATTTTTGTCTCATTGTCGAAAATGTAAGACGAAACCTGATCGGAATGGAATTTTTTAAAAAGCGTTCCGGTAATCGTCGACGCGTCGGAAAATATGGTTTCCTTCCGGGAGACCATTTTATTGTTCGTAGAATACGGTATCTTCTTTCAAAATATTCTTATTCCAAACAAAGAACAGATGATATTAGTAATGTTTCTGAATTTTTAAATATATTTTGTTGTGCTTATTTGCAGGATTGCGAACTTCGATGAGAATTTAAAAATCTTAGGGTCCATTCGACATCTTCATAGCTGAAAGTCGAGGGGGCATAAAAGATCTTGGATCGATTTGTGGAGAGCAATTTCTGAAAATTTGTGTACTTTTCGATTCAGAATTCAGTCGAGAATTAAGCGTGTACTCATTTTTTTGTCGAATATTTTTTAATATCATGTTTTTATGGCATATTGAGAAATGTCTTTCATCTTTCAAAACATGGTTTGAAAAATGTCTTCAAAGCTGCAATATTTTCAGGAACGTGTGACTGCTGGAAATGAAAGTTGAAATAACTGTTTATCAAGTTTTCATAACTTATTTTACACATCATGAATATCTTCGTCGTTTTAAATCCATGCACATTCAGGACTTCTTTTGTGTTTGCGAACATTTCCTGAATTTCCAGACCAGTGATGATGAATCAGGCGTTTCTTGATCAGATATCAGTGCGTTGTATCAATGTCAATTAAATTTCTGATTTCGGCTTGCATTTTCATCCTTCAGGCAATTAAGATAATTTTCTGATCATTTTTGGCCATTGTGTAAGTTGAATTGCCGTGAGCCGTTTTCAACTGAAGCCTGTATTTTTTTTCGTGTACTTATGGAATTCAAGGAATTTGCGGCTCACTTTTTCAACGGTTATTTGCGTGAGTTAATCAGGCGTTTAACGAAGAATGTTCAGAGTCAAATTAAATCTAAAATTATATTTGCGACGATTTATTTTCCCGAGGCCGTTGAGATGATCGAATACCTAGAGTAGAAAAGAAGCCTTGCGTTGTTTGGGCTTCGTATAGTTGATGGATGATGAAACCCGGTGCTTTAATTGGCTGTCCTTCGATTTCCAATTCAGATTACTCTTGGTTTCGGATACATATCATTTGTCAGACTCGAAAGCATGCATGGACAATGTGAAACGAGAGTAGAAAGAGATGTGGGGGCTTCACAGTTGTATGCAAATATCTCGGAATCCGAGGTTCTTCTAAGGAGTCCTTGTGCTGGCATTTTCGGATCGAATTATGTGTGCGGAAGCTTTTATTCTTTAGTTTATGCTCTTGGAAAGGATCTGCAATTTTTTTCTGTTCACTGTCCAATTTTTTTTCTGCGGCAAATTTATTAGCGAATTTTGAGGCGCTGGAAAATTGAAAATGTTCTGGTTTTAGAAAATGAAGATCTTTTTTTTTCAAGAAATTTAGGCGTTCTTTCTTGGAGGTTGCTCGGCGTGCAAGATTTTAAAAAGGTCTCATTTGCATGCATCAACTTGAAAGCTCGACGAATTTTTGAATACCTTTGGAGAAAAACCGAAGCGAATTCGGCATTTGGGTTCACGCATATTTTATCATAAGCGATATGAAGTACTTGAGATGATTCTTCAAGAATGAACGGTACATTCATGAGCAGAAAATATTTGAAAAGGTGAGTTTTTGACTTGGCTCTTGGCTGAATGAGGTGAGATGGACTTGACCGTAATTGTAAACTTCCCGGGTGTCAATTTGTTTCTCTTAGTTTTTGAAGTTTTTTTGGCCTTTTTAGTTACTTCGTAAATTGATCATGGCGTTGAACTGAGTGAGATTCCAGGTAAATACTTGAACTAATTTTTCAACTAGGCTTGATAGGTATTTGGGTGGTTCGAAAGTCGTGCTCGAAATTAACCTTTTTGCGTAAATGAGTTTCTTAGTCCACTTTCTGCAGACTGATGTAGGATTTATCTGTTCAGTTGCTAATGATTTCCTTCAATTCCAGCCCGGAACGTGTGCTAGTTTTTACTTTTAATTTAAACCCTTTTATGCTCAGTTTCATAATTTTTTGAGCTCTGTAGTTTTTTTTTCTCTCGCGAAAACATGTTTGTCAGATCTGAAAAATGGTCCCAAGGAATAATTCTTAACGTTTTGAACATTTGCAAGCGGGCTTAAAGCTAATTCATGAAACGTGCGCATTTCAGAGGTACAGTATTTTGAGAATCGTGTGGATGCTGATCTTGGTTTTTTTTTTTAGAAAGCCACTAATTTTAGCTTTGGATAAACTTTCAAATAGCATATTCTCCATCTGCTGATGCCAACACATTTTTTTTATTACTCTTTTGCCAAAAAATTCGGATTTGAATCAAATCCAATCCGATTTTAGACCCCATAAAATTTATCACGTGCGTTTTCTCAACTGACACTAGTGGTGCGCGAATATTTAATGATCTCCCATAAATTGCAGCTTCGTTTCCGCGATACGAACGTGACTGCCGGATATTTCCATTTGGCTTCTTCGTTTTTTCAACTTTTTTTTACTAAATATTTTAAGCCTGGAAAGATTTAGAGCAGGTCGTGTGGGCGGAAATACTTCGTGCATTGAGAGCACTTCGGTCCCAATCGCAGCTGCGTGACGCCGCATAAAATTTTGCATCGCTCCATTTTTTTGCTCTTACGAGAGCATTATCTTCGGATTCACGCAAAATTGAGAAACTCGAAGACTGACGAGATAAATTTTCACTGATTTTTTGTTTTCAAATTCAGGAATTTTCATGTTATTCGAAGCATCGATACTGTATTATGTAGGTCGTGCACGAAGGATTTGATTCAGTTCCGCGTGGCTTTTCATTTTCTCGTGAAGAACCTGCTATTGGATGTTCTTGATGTGTTTTTTTTAAATTTATGAAATAGAATATTATTTTGCTCGACCTGTTTTGAGACCTATTGTTTTCGAAAATGATTTTTGAGTGGGATCTTGCATTATTTCGTTCCACTTCCGCATGCTGTTCTGTCGAATACGACGAATACGGATTTGCAATATTTTTTTGCGAGAAAAGTCTTCGCAAAATCCGATCAACTCTTCCAGAGTCCAGACCCACGGAGATCTTTATTTCTATTTCTGTTTCAATTTGGAAAGTCTGGCGGAGTTTTTATAAAACAAGAGCAGTGAGGTCGGAAGTATGTTTGAATTCTTCTCAACACACAGATTTAGTGAAACGAGGGAAATTGCGAAAAAAATTATCCGATGAGAAAAATATAGCCGACTCTTTCTTTGAAAATAAGTAGGGAATCTAGTTAAAATCATGGAAGGAGGACTGGTGCAAATTTATAAAATAATAACTCTACGCAGCTGTGAACTATTGAACCCATTGGTATCTTTTAAATACGAAAAAAATCCTTTTCAAACCTCATCAGCCCTCGTATTTCAAAACGACTGTTTGTCCCCATGTCCATGACTACGAGGTTAATTAGTCAACACCAATGAAAAAGCCGCTTTCAAATCCCATGTGTGCGGTTTTGGGCATGAAACATCCCGTTTTCAGTCGAGTCGTCTTAGTTGCGCAAGTCGTGAAGCCGCTTTAAGTGTGTAATAAAAACACGAATAAGAAAAACGTTGTGGGAATGAAGTGGGGGAACGTGGAAGTGGATGAAAAAGAAATAAGTAGGAAGGAAGAAGCGAGACAAGAACAGGTTTCTTTTGGTGAAGGAAGGAAGTCGTAGCTTCCGGCACATCATCGCAACGAACGATCCTTGCGAAATACGAATCACGTAGACCGAGAGACATAAAAAAAAAAGGCCAGAGGCAATGACAAGCATGTTTAATGAATAAACCTCGCTGCGGGTTTTTTTGAATTGTGTTCCAATATTTATTCGGGGTTTCATGGACCTGCCGTTTTCTCTGATGACCCGTGATAAAGAAAAATATTATTTTCAACAACCCCGACTCGAAAAGACGTAGCGAAACTTATTAATTGTTTGCTTTGTTTGGATCTTTGTTGGATTTCCTGCGACTCGCGTGGATTTTCTCTACAGAAGAATTCTGCTTTTCATTTTTAACACGCGATGTAAAATCCAATTTTTATTCAAACTTTCTCTTCGATGAATACCAATGACAGCAGGGAAATTTCCTGAAAGCCTTTCAGTTCAAATAAGGCAAATTTTATTTTCTTCATCCCCTCTCGAAATGAATTAACACATCTCATTAATTGCTTGCTTTGTTTGGATCTTAGTTGAATTTCCTGCGACTCGCGTGGATTTTATCGAACGAAGAATTCTGTTCTTCATTTTTAACACATGATGTAAATCCAAAATTCTTTAAAACAAATTTCTTTGAATGCCAATGACAGCAGGGGAAATTTCCTGAAAGTCCCTACAAGAAAAATATTATTTTCTTCCTCCCCTCTCGAAATGAAGCTACAAAACTCATTAATTACTCGCTTTATTTGAATTTTTGTTGAACTTCCTGCGAATTGTGTGGATTTTATCGACAGAAGAATCCCGCTCTTCATCTTTAAACACGCGATGAAAACTAAAATTATTTTTTACAAATTCTCTGATGAATACCGATGACATCAGGAACAATTTCCTGAAATCCTTAGAAAATTCTACCTTTTGTTGGCAATTATATCGGAGCCTCGTAACCATTTCTTTCTTCGAATTTTTTTTCTCCCTAATTCGCGTGCTGGTCATAAAATGAATCGAAAACCATTAAATTGAACGCAATTCGAGAAAATGGTTTTAGTTTTCATGGTGACTTATTTTTCTTACCTGCCATGTAAATTACCGTCATCATGCGTAATCTTTCATCTCGTTTATTTCAATTGAATGCAATTTATCGCATCTGAAAAAAAAATTGTTCAATATTGCCTGGTTTAAATGAACGGAATGGTCATCGGAATCCAATTAGCGCAAGGAAAAAAGCTCACCCAGTGGAATACATTCGTTGGATCGCTGCCCATAATTTAATTATGATGACTTGAAATTTGGACCTGAACCTGATGAGGTCAGCATTGAATGCGGTTTCACTTCCTGCTCTTTGCTTTGTCCTTTTGAAGTGACCAGTTATTTGAACAACGACGGTACTTTTGACCTCAAACGAGGACAGCGCTCGAAAACCCTGTGTTTTTATTCACTGACTGAGTGGCCATCGTTTGAGAATAGGAAAGGAGGTCAGTTTCCGAGCTTCTTTTTAAAAGGAAAGCCTGGGAAAACATTACAGGAACTCACGCAATTTATATGCGAATTCTTCTAGTCCAAGTTCTGAAAAAAAACGAAAAGGAAATGTTTCAGGAAGTCTGTAATTTGCTCGAGAGCTGTCGCAATTTAGTAAAAAAAAAAAGTAGACGAAAATCATACGCTGGAGGCTAGTCTTTTCGTAAAAAGCTTTCAACGTTTTTGTAATGCGTGTCGAGAAAAATGCCGGCAATGAGAAAACGTCGGGGTGGAGAAAATACTGCGGTGAGAAGATGCCATGAGAGCAAATGCCTCGGGAAGAAAGTTGCGGGTGACACAGAAATGTTATTTTACCGGTTCCTGGTTTTTCTTGAATCTTTTCTGACGTGTTGCTTTTGCATTTTTACGTGGGATCTTTTCTCGTCTGCAATTCCTTCATTCCGGGCATTTTTGTCTCGTTTCGTTTTAAAATTGTAATTTTTCGACGTACTGATGTGAACTTTCTCCGCACATTTTTTCTGTATAATTTCTTTTTTGGTTATTTTCATCCCAAGTGATTTTTTTTTGCTTTTCCCTACGAGTCATTTTCATTCTTGTCCTCCACTCTTGGCATTTTAATCATAATTTTCCAATTCAGTCGGTCCTGAGTTTAAAGCAACACGCATATCAACTAATTGATTTCAATTTTCTTACTTGAATCCATGGCGAATTTTATAGAAACAACCATTTTTTTAAAAATTCTAGTATCGTGTAAAAGCGTGGTCGCATTTCTCCGGAAAAAAGTCTCTTGGTCGATAAATTCGCACGCGTCACAAACTTTTTGCGCTTCTGTAGCAGCATCTCAAACTAAGGGATTAAAAAAACATCACTGGAATTAACAGACGTTTCTTCAAAAAAAAAGTCAGTAGTTAAGAGTGTTTTTTGAAAGTCGGTCTCCTCCGTCACGCAGTTAACTTTTTCTCTTCCTGATAATGATCGAAGTTTTGCGTCGTGATTCAACGACACTGACGAGAATCACGTTCTCTTCGCATTTTGGACAGAAACTCGACAGTGTACCTCAATTTTGTCCAGAGGACGAGGGAAAAAAATTGAAAGAAAATATTTCATAACCAAGGAAGTGGTTTCATAAATTATTTCAACGTCTGGTGACGGACATTTTTTAACGTCCCTTGTGTGAATTTTTTTTAAGAGATGAAAATCGGTGAAATTTCAAGTGTTATTCTACAATTTGCCCCACTATATTAAAAAAACATTTGAATACCCAGGTTAAATTTCATGGAAGACAGAGTTGGAAGTGCTGTGCTGAAATCAAGTTTACGAGCACTTTCCATGTTCGATAAATTCTCAGTTCTCGAGGAGCCACGATATATTTAAAATAATTGAAAAATTTCCCTTATCCAATGTTTGTATCTTTCGAATTTAGCGTGGCAAGCAAGTCAAGGCCGCAATCTGCCATTAATGCCAAAAATTCCGAAAAGAGAAAAATCATGTGACCCAAAATGGTTCAGTTCGAACTTCGAAGAAAGAAACCATTTGCGAACTGAAAATACTTCGTAACTATCCCTCTTATTTCCGTCGCATGCAAGTGACCTAGACACCAAAGTCTTTTGTTCTAAGCGTTCCTTTGTTCAGAGCAAATAATAAATCACGATTTGACTATATCCTGAATTACTTTTTATGGATCAGTGTTCAAGGTTTTGAAACTTCCGTCTGAGAAAAAAAAATTGAAAGAAATGGGTGAATTGCGAAGTCGGATGAAATGTATCCACGAGTTCTATTCCACGGAAGGTGAGTACTAAACTACTGTACTAAGCAACAAATTACGAACCAAACTCATTTTGGCTTTGTCAAAGCCACGAAATATCGTGAAAGCCATTCTTAAAGTAGATTTTATCGTTCGACGTAAGTAGAGGAAAATGAAAAAAATTAAAATATTTTATTCTGACGAAATTATCCTTCATGAAACATTTTTAGATTTCCTTGGAAATCGAAATGAGTTCCAATTGTTGCGAATTGATTTTATTGAGCCTGGCATCGTGTGAAAATCGTCTTACTACATTTTCGCCTACTTCAACAAATTAATAGCTATTCATTCTTGCATCCTTAATGGAAACTTCACGTGCATAAATTTAGCGCGGATTGAGGGAAAAAATCGGTGTAAATTCCCGTTGAAAATCCAGATGACCTTATTTTTGAAATAAAGCCCTGCGCTTTTTACTCAACGAGCTGCTACATTTCAATTTTTGTATTTGATGACACTTTTATTGCTCAGAGATTGAGAAATTTTCTTCTGAAGACACGATTGATTTTTTTGTTGAGAACATCTGAATTCACATTGTTATGATTTATATGACCACGTGTGAATGCACAGTATGTATAATTAAGATATTCGTGTTGAGAATGAGGTAATCGCCGAATAGCTGTTGAATTTTTTCGTCAATTTTGCCCCCAGCTGTTTTTCAAGTTATTTTTCTCTCTCTCAGTAATTACGGTGTGGATGTTGAGCCTCGTTTAAATTCCGGGCGCATCTCGGGGGGCTATTACGAAACAGCTCTATGGTCATTTCCTTCTTCAGGTCAAAATAATTCATACTTTTCTCCAGAAATAATTCTTTTGGTGTAAAATCATGGGTCTTGAGTTACAAAAATGGGCGGCCGATTTTTTTTTGCGTCTTAGCAGCTGTTTTTTTCGTGGAAAGCTGCAGGTGGTTTCGGCGAAAATCTGCGCTGAGTTCCAAGGAAAATTCGTCGTAAATCTTTTTTTTTTTTTTTTTTTTACCGGCCAAGTGTCGGATTGCGCATTTTTGGCGCTAGAAGAAGGACGTTCACTTGGAGTGTGAAGTCTTTTCGTTCATAGGCTCGAATTTTCAAGGCAATCTCAACTGACGAAAGCTAAATTCGCTATTTCTATAAATTTGGAATTATGCCTTAATTCCGGTTGAAAGCCAGTTGGAAATTACCTGGACTTGTAAATAGCTTCAACTTTTCTTCGAAAATGTCTCGTCGATTCACAGTAATTGTATTTCTGCAAAGATTTACGGTTTCTTCCGTAGCGAATATTTGACCGGAACTTTCTCAGTAAATCATGACTGCCCTTGGAAAAATTATTCCAATTGTTTTTTACGCACAAACCTATTCCGCACTCATGAATAATTTGTGAAAAACTGGAATTGAAAAAATCGTACCAAAAGCTCGACAGTAATTCGATATCTCTTCAAGCCTTTTCGAATTCCAAAACTCGCAGTTACCTGAATTTTGATCGATGTCTATTCGCGGATAGGTGGAAAAGCACAAAATAGACAAATAACTTCCTGGATATGCAAATAACTTTATATTTTTTGTAGGAAAAAATTTCCTGGAAATAAATCTGCGTTCCGAGGCAGCCAGAAACCCGCGATAATCGAGCCATAAAACCCATTGCCAATCTCGCATCATCGACTAGTTGGCGGAGATGAAAGAAAAAAACCCACCTCAAGAAAGATCCTCGAGAAAATATTTATATTTATGAAAGATAAATGAGCAAAAAATAATTTCCAAGAAAAGGGGACCATCATCTGTTTGCCCTCGAGGAAGGCTTCGTTTCAGTTGCACAAGCGACTATAAATCCACGGATTTCTCAACAGCCCAGAACTCGTGTTCGTCCGCTCCGTTTTGTCTCGTCACGGCCGATTGGGTCGAAAGTCATCCGAGGTTATTTCCGCCAGACGACGAAACCTTTCTTGCAAAGCAACCCGTCTCTAAAAAAATAATTCTTGCGAATTTCATCCCCTGAAAAACGTATATTTTCAGCTACAATACTTCATTAGGAAAAAAAATTGAAAGAAAAATCTTTTTTAACAGGTAGAATTTTTTTTACCGTGAAAGTTTACTGAAAAATCTCGTGCATATGAAAATGTTACTGCAGATGCGTAAAGCATGAATAATACTGTATAAATATTTTCAACAGCTTGAAGAAATGGCATCCCATTCTGCAGAGAAGAACGCGAGAAACGCATTAATTATAAAACATTTTCGTTTTTTTTTTTCGCTGGCTGAATTATTCCTCGAACCATGAATAATATTCAACGCAATTTCTTTAAAGTCGTTCGCCCTTGAAAACTGTTGAAAATGTCTCTCGAGATGCATAAAATACGAATACAGTGAACAATTTATTTTTAGCTACCTCTTGTCTAGCAAAAACAATTCGCATCCTGTTCCGCCGAGAAGAACACGGAAAAAATTGATGAAAAATCTTTTTTTTTCGTTGTGACAACATTTTTTAAAAACCCGAAAATGGCACATTCATGTGTGAGCGTTTTCTATAAGATCTCCTGCGTTACCTACAAAATGTAACTGCAGATGGATGACACACGAATGTATATTTTTAGCAAATTTTTGTTCCCTTGCAAACAAATTCTCATCCAATTCTGCCGAGAAAAGAAAATTGGGAAGATACATTTTCTGGAACACCTATTATTTTTCTCTGGCAAAAATTGTTTAGGAAAAATCAAATTCTTTGCCTGAAAAATGTCTTCGTAGATGGTTCAACACAAAATATGTATTTTTTTAAAACGTATTCCTTCCTGAACAAAAAAGGCAAAAAAAATTAATCCAATTCCGTCGACGAAGTTTCCGCGGTTCACATTCATTCGCTGTCAAAAAATCATTCAGAGCTTCTTGAATTTGAATAACTTCGGTGAACTTCCAAAAAAGAAAATTCTTGTAAGAGATCGTCATTTAATTAATTTTTTTTACGAGGAATGAAAGATGAGCTTTTGGAATTCCGAAGGTCCCCATTGTTGACTTGACCACATCTTCTCGTGGTACATCACTCAAATAACTAGCTGACTTGAATGGACGAAAAAATAAAAAAAAACGAAGAAGAAGGTCGGCGAGGTCGACCTCTGGACGAAATATATTCATGAAACCTTTTGTTTCAATTTCCCCGGAGAAAGAAATCGCGGAAAAAGTCGTGCTTGTGGAACCCGTTCCATTAGATTTTTTTTCCCATGCCTCGGTTTTTGTGTCTAGTCTCTTCACGAAGAAAGTGAGTAAAAAGAAGAACCCCATACTTTCTAAGAACTTGACCGCAAATGGTACTTGTGTGAACTCAATTCTTGCATGTTTCTGCTATAAGCATTTCGTTCAACTTTCTACAACAAGCTGACGACAGCTGGAAGAAGAAAAAAATGAATAAAATAAAGCAGAGGAACAGGTTTTGTTTTATTCGTTTCAGATAAGGTGACTTCCTTTCACAAAGTCGTCGGTTGACTTCTTTTTTTTTCTCTCTGGACAGCACGTGGCAACCAACCACCTGTCGTTGGCTGTCGATTGTAGTAAAACCTTTTACCTTTCTGTTGAACTACTTGACGACAATTCTCCATCCTTTCTGAGCCTAATGTGGGAAAGTTTGTCTGACGTGCGGAAAAATAATTGGATTGGATTGAAGAAGTATCAACGCGTTAATGTCATTCGAGAGATTCTGAGGAAGAGCTTTTGTTGAAAGCCTCGTCAGAATAATGCTTCTTGAGTTTGAAAAAAAAATTCACTTTTCAATAAGTACTGACAGCTTCTTATATGCTTAGGAACATTCCCAGTCCTGCTTGATTTCTACAATCGGAAGAAAAAATAAAAAATCGGGGTTCACAGCATCTATTTTTTTTTTGTTCGAAAGTTTTTATAAAACAAAAATTCGAGGGTACTGATTTTTGTCAAATAAATTTCGTGACGGAAAGACCCACAATTATTGCCAATTTACGCATTTTTCACACAAATAGCATGCATTATGTGCGATTCCGTGACTAAATTCTTCTAAATGGCTTGCTTCTAAAAAAATTGGCTTCGACTCCAAAAAATTTGGTTGCTTTGACCTTAAAAGAAAACAAAAACCTGGGAAATTTTTTCATGGCTGACGAAATACCTTTTCTCTGAACATAATTTTGCAGCACATTTTTTTAGAACTGTATTTGTAAATGTGCGATTTGTATCTTAAATTCGCTCACGTTTTGGCCATGACGAAATTTCCCCTCGTTGTCTTGATCGCTTGAGGGTTATTACACCGCCTGGAGGGTGACGAAGTCATTAAATGATGAAGCTTCTGGCTTTCGATTTTTATTTATTTTTTACCTTTTGTTGTAGAGGGTTGATATTGCTTTGCTTTGTTGCCCTGTCTTGTGCAATTGTTGTGCGTAGAATACCAGGTGCAGTTAATATCTACTCCGGAGTTTCCACAGAGGCTAGGAAAACCCAATGGATTTCATCTCCAGTACCAGGTAAAAATCCGGCTTTGACTCAATGAAATTCAGTATATTTGTCAAAATTATCTATTTTATTCACCCTTTGAAATTTCACAGTCGATTTTGGGAATTCCAGTGAATTGATGTTTTCACACGCATGATTATTCTGGAATTGAGTCAAGGGAGAAAAGCCGGATTGTGATATTGAAAATAGGTTTATTCAATTAATTTTGACTGATTCGCTAAAATTTGTAGCTGCAACTTTGATCCTCAACTCTCAAAATTTTGTCGTTTTTGGAATACAATGATTTTTAAATCTTGGTTAATATTCAACAGCATCGGTTGTGTGTTTTTAATGGCCGAGAATCATTGTCTAAAGCCTGAAAATTTATGAAAATTGGTAGTCATTATTTTTTCTTAAAATAATGCCCAGAACATAATGAAACATTATGAGCCATCATAGCATAATGAATGAATGTACCGGAGGAACACCAAATGAAATGGAACTTGCGGCGACTCTTTTGTGAAACGTAACATATTTTTGGACATTTAAACTCACTCTGAAAGCGATTCGTCATTGTGATAGTTTGAGTATTTAAATTCAACAAGGGGATCACAAATGGTTTGCTACTCAGAACAATTTACGAATCCTTAAACTGAGCTCAATTTTGAAAGCCAGTGACACCTACCCAAACAAAATTCATGCGCTTATTGCAACGGACAGTTTACTATTGATAGCTGAAAACTTTTCGCAGTATTTTTTTCACGCCCTGAATGAAATCGTGATAGAATATTTTTAAAGATCGACACAACAAAGAGGACAATATACTGTACAGTAATTTAACGCACGAATGCGTCTGTTTTCTGTTGTTTTGACCGTAGAAAATCCTGCCCTATTATGACTTGGTGAATTTCGGTGTCATCGTCATTTATCGCACTTGTCAACACTTGTGTTTTTCACGGTCTCTGATCTTCAAGGGCAAGACATTTCATGTCTGAGAAAACTTCATCCTGCTTTCGTTTACTATACTAAATTTTCTTGAGCGAAAATTCTGCCGATTAAATAATGGTAAATTTTATACACAGAAAGCGCCGCAGAATTATCTAATTGAATACGGTACAGTACTGTAATTCGATAACTGGAAGTTTTGCTGAAAAGCGTTGATATTCCGCGAATGATCTTGAGGTGATAGGTGCCTCGTGATTTTTTTTTTGCGACTTTGAAATGGTCTGATTAAACTTTTACTAAAGCGGGAGAAATCAGTTGATTGTCTTTCCGGTTCAGATATTTTCCGAGTGGTTGGGCGTGTTGTGAAAAGCAGTGAAGCGTTGACGAGAGAAAAACACTGCACCCTATTCGCTTTGTGATTATTGTTTTACGGCCCAATTCGTGTTTGACAAGGAAGAAAGACTTGAAAAAATTAATAAAGTGTTCAGATCGAAATTTCAGGAAGAACTTTTCAATCTATTTGCTTTTTTCACGTCTTGGGGGGTGAAATGCTAGCGAAAATCAAAATTGAATCTAGGTAAACTTTCTAGAATACTTTTTCAAAGCAGAGAAAAGAAGTATTGCAAAATTGTACCTGAAATGAATCAATTCTAGTGTTTTTCCTCAAATTTTAAGGTTATAGACAATTTTTATCTCTTGGTAATGAGTTGGAAACTTATGACTGGTGGTGACATCTGCGTCTAAGGAAAAAATCAAAATTACAATAGCACAAGAACCTTTCTCGAATGAGCTTGTACTTTGTCAGTCCACATTGGCTAATTTGAACATCCAGTGCGATCATGTAGTCCATGCTGTAGAAATGTACATTGCCTTTTGACTGGATTTCAGTCAACCCCTAAAACAGCAGCGACATCTACCCACGCTGGAATAAATGGCATTTTGATGGACAGCTGGGAAAAATATTCTGCGGTGTAAAAATACTCCATAATGCTCAGTGATATGCTGGAGCCCTATTAATCCCGTTAATCTTGAATTTTCTAAATCTTATTGCGCAGTAAAAATTCAGCTTAATCAAATTATTTCAAATGAATTTGTAGCGCATAAAGAAGAGCGTTTTTTTAACCCTAGGAAAAGTTTGGTTTTGGCTTCCGATTTTTGCTCGTGATTCATAAAGTTCTTAATGTGCAAAAATTGGATGGGAATCGCATTTAAAACGTTTGGATGATGTTTAGCATCGTACTTAATCAGCAGACATTTAGGTTTTCCATATTTGGGAAATCATTTTGAGGCTTTTCGTTTTTTTAAAGAATGGTTCTAAATTATAAATTTGAAATAGCTTTCGTTGATAAATCCTTAAAAAAATAAGGAGATGATCAAGCAAAATTGTTGATGCCTCATTGCGAGCGTGACATTCTATTCCATTTTGAAGAACTTTTAGGGAATTCGAAAAATTCACGGAGACGTTTTGTGATGTCGACGTCGTTTTGCTGTTGATTATCTTCTGCGTACACCCACGCAGAAAAGATTATCCATAGCTTTTATCTTACTTTCGGAATGTCGACGGAGACATTTTTGATGAAATGAGCCATTTGATGGGTGTTTCAAGTCACGTTCTCGTCTGCCATTTTTCATCCATTTCACGAAGGCGTCTTTTTTTTAAACCGTGCCGCTCGATGGATTTGGAATAGTATTAATGATAAGCACCGAGTAACGGTTTCCGCAGGAATTTTTAATCATTTTCGAGGAATTTTAATTACGTTTACGAGAAAATAGAGCAATGAAAGTGACGCGGTGCGACGCAGTTATTTTCATATCGTTTTTCTTGAAGCGGGGAATGATGTAAATCACTTTCCGTTCATGTTGGCTGAGTTCGAAAGGAAAGTGTCTTATCATAATTCCTTTTTTGCTCTTGAAAAATTAATCTGATCAACTCGTATTCAGTGACATTTTTTTTCAAACCTCTGATTTTTCGAAATTTCTCACTGGAGGATGTAATTTAATAAACTCTGAAGTAGGAAAATGTATGTGGCGGAAAATGGCTGAAAATCCCGGTGATCGAAAAGATGTCCCGAGAGGGTTTTGGAATCAATCATTTCACTATTGGCTTCAGCGCTTCAAAGGTAAAAAAAGAATGATTATAATTCGAAATATTTTTGAAATTTCGTTACAGTTTCTCCGTTCTTCAAATTTTTTTTTGGCAATCAAGCATTTTGTTCCGAATTTGATGCGCTACGCTGGTTCGTAACATCAATGAACGCATATAATTTTAAACGTTAAAAGATAAGACTGGAATCCAGTTTATCTCTACTGTTGACAGCTGGAAAATCGAAAGTGGGACGCTTGAGACTATGAGAATAATATTTTATGAATTTTCTGTTTCGGTATGCCCCTTCGCATTTTTCCCCCACTAATCTGAGGATGATTCAAACGAAGTTGAATGAACATTTTCTGAAACATATCTTGGTGAATCTGCTTCACGCTTGCTATATTTCGAAGAAGGAATTTTTCCATCGATAGCGAAAAATGTTGCGAGAAATCTTATAGTGTTTCATTGCCCTTGAATGGAAACGGCTATTGTCGAGTGTGGAAAGAAGATAAGACTATTATCCATCATGTTTATCTGTTCTGTCTGGAGCTCTATGATTGAAAGTGGGACACTTTAACAGACTAACTTGATACATTTAACAATTTTTAATTTTTCGCCTGGTGACTTAGTATTAAAAAAATTATTGTCAGTTAAATAAGCAGCATTTTTATTGCGGGAAATAGAGAAAAATTACGAGAAATTATAATTGGTGATATTCTGGGACTTGAATGAGTTGACGGGATGCTGAAATTGGAGGCAAGGGGTTATTTGCCCAATTATTATTTTTAAATCCCTTAAAAAAATATCGAGTAGAATTTTTATTGCTTCCTTCTTTCCTTTGTTATTTCTGAGTTATGGAGGTCTGAGGTGGAGAGCATCTGAGTTGAGATGTTTTTGATGCATTGTTTCTATAAGACGAGGACTTCGAAGAAAAATTTGACTTGTGGAGGTTCGAGTGTCTTCGTTATTTGTTAATAAATTTAATATAAGTTTTCGGTCGTGTTGCCGATTTTCAGAAAAGGGCGGCAGTTCGCAAGAGCAGCCCAGAAGGCGGTCGACGGACAGTTCGAATTCCCCGGCGCCGACGAGACGGTCCAGCAGTCGCCAACAGATGCCGCCTCCGCCGGTGACTCCGACATTGACGTCGAAGCAACCCGATTACGGAAGCCTGGACAGGGTTGTTCGTCGCAAGGACAAGACCACAGTCATCTCTGTGAGACCCGTGGCTCATCAGCCGCCTCAACAACAGCCGTCTTTCGACTTTTGCTCTAGTCTGGATCGTCGGAAGCGGTCGTTGGAGCAGTTTGGAGAGCCGTTGAAAGCCAGTTCTCCGATCCAAAGGCGTCCCACCACTGCCGGCAGTTCGTCCAGCAAATCAAGGTCAGATTCAGATGCTGCTTATTCAGTAGTCTGAAGACCCAGTCCAAATTTTCAGCAAGGAAGGATAAAGAGGAGGTTTAAAAGTTATGTCAGGTTCAAAATAGCGGATACTTATTTTTTTCGGATTATTTGACAGAGTTTCAAACCATTTTTGAATGAGTAGCAGCTCAGAATCTGATCAATATCGTCATTTCGTTGTATTGTAGAATTTTTTGAATCAATTGTCTCCGAATAAACTCTTAGTTCATTCAAGTCTGCTGGCAGACTCAGTCCACATTTTTTTCTTCGTTTTGATGAAAGGATATGATCTGGTACAAAAGTTATTTTAGGTTTTGAAATGGCAGATTATTTTTATTTTGGAGTATTTGACCGACTTTCGAACCATTCCCGAATGAGAATAGCCGATAGCAGTAGCTCAGAATCTGATCAATATCGTCATTTCGATGTACATTAATACTGTATGGGATTTTTGAAGCCAATTATCCCAGAAAAAACTCTGTTCTGATCATTTTCAGATCAATCGTATCATTTTTTACGTTGCGATTAACAACCCTTCGGGACCAAACGCAAAATTTTTTTTTTTAGATAATCTGCATAACATTATTCAATTGTGATTTTGTGGGACATGATAAGGTTACTTAATTTTCAATCGAGCATATTAATTTTTCTTACCTCACCTCCAGAATAAATAATGTGCAATTCGACTGTATTTCCTTATTCCGCGCGTGTTTGCGATTATGATTTGAATAATTTAAAAGTACTTAAGTCGTACTTGTTCATGATTTCCAGGTTGAACGAAAGCAGTGATGCGGGGATTGATCCCAGGAAGATTCAACAAGACGGGGATGAATACAAGATCGTTTTCATCTCCTCGGATTCCAGTCGAGATTCGGAATTCAACACGTCGGTGGATGAAGAAAATGCCAAAAGTCAACACAGTCATAGTCTGAATTCGATCGGAGGGGCCGTGCAACCTCTCAAATAGCTTCTGCTTGGGCCAACCCTCTGCTACCTTTCTGGGGTCTTGGGCTACTAGCTTCCGCCCTCCTCAGCCCAAGTCGTCGGAATGTCCAAGCTTTCTTGGGCTAACGACAAGAGTATATTTTGTAATTTTATTCTGATGAAAATAGTTACGTGGCACTGTAGCTTTAATTGACGACTTCTCATTTGATCTTCTCAACAACTACGTGATCTCATGATATTTCGACGGAAACATTCAATTTATAATTTTACAGTCGAACCTCTTTTAGTCAAACTTCAAGGGACCAGTAGAAACATTTGAGTTGGGGGAAAAACAAGCATTTTTTGTGAAAAAAAAAAATAATTACAGGAAATTGTAATTGATGATATTCTGGGCCTGAAATTGCTTCTCGAACGAGTTGACAGGATGCCGAACTTGGAGGCAAGGATTAATTTGCCGGATGAGTCTTTCACTTCCTTTCAAAACGCATCAAGTCACATTTTCATTGCTTTTCTCTTTCCTTCATAAATAAAGCAATATCCAAAAGGCCTCCAAATATTCTAGCTTTGAAGATGCGAAGAAATCGGATTTAGGGAGGTTTTTAATGCATTGTTTCTGAGGAAATGCAGACAGGTACTTGAAAAAGTTGACGTGAGGATGAAAGTTGTCTGAGGAAAGTATTTGATTTATGGAGATTTGAGTTACTGAAGTTCAACTGTAGTTTTTTCCACAAAGGTTCCAACTCCGTTGCTTGCTAGATGACTCATGTACCAAGGTATATAATTGTGTCGGTCTGTTTTGCCAAGTTTGGTAAATGTAAAGTTCAGATTATTTTTTAAAACAGCGTAATTTCGGAATTCAGAGATTTGCATTTTCTATAATTCTTCGTGTCCATGTGGTTGCTTCGCTAAAACGGCGGTCTGTACGCCCTCAACGTTATGTCACTGGACCTCAACACGAGTAGTAGACTTTTGTCGGTGTTGTGCTCGTCGAGCTTATTCGTTTTACCAGTTAAGCATCATCATCAGCAATCCGTGCGTCATCAGCATCAGGCCCAGCAGCAAAAAATATGGCGGGATCGTTCCTCGTCCAGCTCTTCCAGTCGACGTCCGAGCGCTGGTAACTTGAATGGCAGCTTGGGTCAGTATAACAATAATGAATAAATACAGTATTTTCTTCTTTTAAAGCTTCAGTACCTATCATAATTTGGCGAGGTTGAGTCCTATTAAGTCAGGTTGGATTGATTGATTTTTCTGGAATTTTTGGTATTTCAATGTCTGATGAATATATATACGCCCATGGCTTCAGAATTTTCTTTGCTGTCATGTAGATGTCGCCTGAATTTAATAATGAATTTACATATTTTTTGTTATTTTCGCTTCTGTATCTGATCATAACTTGGCTAAGTTGAGTCCTGTCACGTCATGTTGGATTCATTGATTTCTTCTGGGGTTTTTAAATATTTCAATTGGTTGATGACCATACGTCCATGGCTTTTTAATGTTTTTTGCTGTTACGTAGATGTCGCCTGAATTCAATCATAAATTTGTAGACTGAGGCTATGGAATGCATGGATAATTTTTATTTAATTTCTGACTCGCGGAACGTGTAATTTCCTCGGCTGTTGAAGCGGAAAGAAATGAACATTATCCTTGAATTATATTTTCACCAGAATATTGACGATTAATTTTGTGCAAATATGCGCGGATTTCAGGTGGAGATACAACCGACGAAGAGTTGGCCGCACTTTCCCAGCGTCACTTGCGCACTACCGTGGAAAGCCAAGAAATGTCTCTACATTTCAGGGACTCGAGTCTTAACTCTTCCGCAGATTATGCTGTGCCAAGTTCAAAGGTAAACACAGTATTTCGGACTGCGTATTCATGCATTTTTTAAACCTCACGAAGACGCGGTTGTGATTTACTTGGACAATATTTTGGGTTCACGTGCATGTTATTACTGATCATCCCTGACGTTTTGTAAAAAGAAATCCTT